>OY821521.1:165972460-166212460 GCA_963682025.1 Cordilura impudica | reverse complement strand
ATTTCTTCAAGAAGAATATACTCGAGATAAAAGAAAATTTAATCACAGTAAAACCAAAAATAGTAAATATGATTCTCTTTTCATTCTACATAAATCTGCTTGGATGGCTCAAGTATAAATTACAGGGGTCTAGATCAATAAATTATGGACAGTTTTGAGTTATTTTGTTTTGGGCTTAAGTCCAACCCGCTAGTTCTAACCTGATTAATAGGTGAAATATATAATATTTCTAGTACAGGCCTTCAATATATATTTCACTTAAAATCAAAAAAAAAAAATAAAAAATAAATCATTTCTGACCCCATTGCATTTCCCATAAATATTAAATTTGTATTAAACTACGAACATTTCATACTGAATTTAATTTTACGCTATATTATTGTTATTTCCTTAAATAGTTGGAATTTTAACTTTTAAAATATCTAATTTTTATGCTTTCCACACCAGTGTGCGGAAGCAGCTTTACCAATCTATAAAGCTGCTTCCCGATCTACACTTTCTTCTTTCAAAATACAAAACTATTCCATATATTTTTCTCAAATTTGACTTACTTCTGTTTTTGTGAAAAATAAATGACCGTACATAGCAACCGATATGAATTTTTTCATGTCTTCAGACCGCGAATTCATAAAAATTTCATTTAAATTTGGTTTATGCTTATTTTCTATATCCAATTAATTGGACCTAAGACCCTTGCATAGAACTCATTGTATATTGTGTCATATATTTAGTCCAAACCGAATGTTTTAGTTCGATTGTTTTCGTTAAGTTTTTGCTTATTTTCTGTATCCAATTATGACTTCAGCAAAGCTGTATTGAAGACGGTTTCTTGAAACCAAAAAAATTAGATCATGAAATTTGATGGCATTTTTGCAAGTTTGAGAAATTGATTAAAGCCACAATTTTTTTTGGTCTCTATACTTATAAGTAATCAGATATGAAGTATTGTTTTATTACCACATTGCTATTACCTATTCCGCATTGAAGCCGAAAATGAGAAATTTTTTTAAATAAAATTTTGAAAACTCCTTTTTCAAGTTATAAAAATTTTTCTTATACAAAATTAAAAAAAAAGAATCTGACTTTTTACGGTTTTGTTAAATACATGTTACGGATTAACTGTGTGAATTTTTAAGTAAATCCTTATGGCAGAATGTTTTGATATGAATTTTATTTTTGCGGATTTCGAGAAAAATGGTATTTTTGTAAAATATTCTGTAAATGTACTATTTCTAAATACTTTGTATCAAAAATCATCAGTTTTCTTCTTTTAAATCTTATATCTTAATAGCCTAGAATTTCGGATAAAATAATATGACCGCACTAACCCATTTGGAATTGAGGTCACATATGACCCCAAGCTAATAAAAGACAATTTATTAAGAAAATGCTGTTGAATTTTTAAAAGCGTTTTTTATAATATTATAACCAAATATGTATGTCTTCTGCTCCTAAAATTTGGCATAATTCGGAGAACGTTAACCCATTATTTGCCAAGGCCAGCTTTGGATTTTAAGATATTTTTAACTAAAAATTACCGAAAACGCGTTTTTCTATTAAACTCGATGAAATCACTATTTAGAATTTAAGAAAAATAATTCGGTTAATTTTTATTTATTTAACGCTTCAGTGCTCCTGGCATCAAAATAATCCATTGTGATACATATTTAGCGCAGTTATCTGCTTATTGCTCGCGAATGTAAATTCAAACAACTTTTAACCAATTTTGTTATAAAATTATTTTATGTTTAAAAACTATCTATATTTTCCTAAATAAAATAAGAAGACCCACAAATGACCCAAAGCTAATAAATGACAATTTATTCAAAAGAATATGAAATTTAAAATTAATTCTATTTATTTTGGTGTATTTAAGAATGATTTAGTGTGCGATTCAAATTGTTTTCTGTAATCACTTACGACTTACAATAAGTATTGCTTTTCTTGATCATTTACCACTTTTATTTTTGAAGCAGTATCACTTCCCTTTTTATAAGTTTCAGTATCAGAAAAATATATATAGATTTTATAAATAAAATAATTTTATAAACAAATTGGTTAAACATTTTTTTAAATTTATATTCGCGGGCAATAATCAGATAATTGCACCAAAGATATATCACAATGGATTATTTTGATCCCAGTAGCACTGAAGGGTTAAATAAATAAAAATTAACCGAATTATTTTTCTTAAATTCTAAATAGTGATTTCATCGAGTTTAATAGAAAAACGCGTTTTCGGTAATTTTTATTTAAAAATATCATAAAATCCAAAGCTGACCTTGGCAAATAATGGGTTAACGTTTTCGGATTTATCCCAAATTTTAGGAACGGAAGTTCTACACACTTGGTTATTATATTTTAAGCGTCGCATCTAAAAATTCAACAGCACTTGCAAAATATTTTAATTTTTTGAATAAATTGATTTTTATTCGCTTAGGGTCATATATGACCCCAATTCCAAACGGGTTAATGCAAACATATTATTTTTTCAGAAGCTCTAGGCTATTAAGATATATAATTTTAAAATAGAAAAATGATGAATTTTTGATACAAAGTATTTAGAAAGATTACATTTACAGAATATTTTACAAACATCCCAATTTTCTCGAAATCCGCAAAAATAAAATCCTTGTCAAAAAAATTATGGATTAGGGATTTACTTAAAAATTCACATAGCGAATCTGTAAGATGTATTTAACAAAACCTTAAAGCACCAGATCCATTTTTTTAAATTTTGTTTAAGAAAATTTTCTAAAACTTGAAAAAGGAGTTTTCAAAATTTTATCAAAAAAATGTCCCATTTTCGGTCTCAATGCGCAATTGGTTACCAACGCGATAATAAAACAATACTTCATATCGGAGTACTTATAAGTACAGAGACCAAAAAAAATTATGGCTTTAATCAATTTGTCAAAGTTGAAAAAAATTCTATCAAATTTCATGACCTAGTTTTTTTTTTTTTTTTTGGCACAAAAGTGGTCTGGGGCATTTGCTATTTCTTGGCGAATTTTTAATCGATTTTGAAGTCTTTTAGGTTTTTCAAAAGATAATTTAATAATTATCCCGAATTCCATAACAATTTGTCGGAAAAATTAAACTGTAGAACGAAATTTTCGTAAAATCGGATAAAGTCATATTGTCCCCATATAAACACTATTGAAATTTTCACTCGCGTTGAATCACCTCTAAATGTTTTTTGGTTGTTCCAAAACTTTGTATTACTCAGTATTAATTTTTCTATTCGCATATTTCTAGGGAGTGCGACCGAGAGTTTGAACACTTTTTTATTATGGGCCACCCTAATGTCCAACTATGGATTGAAATATACTTCTTATTTCTAAATTTATTTTAAACAAGTAAGAAAATTATAGTCGGTCTAGACCTACTAGATAATACTCTATACCATGCGTTTAGAGACCCTATCTCATAGGCCCAACAAACTGGACATAGAAAATAAGCATAAACCCAATTTGAGTGGGAGTTTTATTAATTTTTTTGGCTGCAGATATGAAAAAGTTCATATCGGATAATATATCTATATGGGGACTAGGCCCAAAAATGGACCGATCCTGTCTATGTTTGGTAAAGTCCCTTGTATTTTGCAAAAATATATACAAACAAAATTTGAGAAGAATTAGTGCAATATATTTGTTTTTTGATAGATTTAAGTGAAGGGGGAAGCACCTCTATATGGGGCCTATGAATAAGAGTTGTCCCATAGGGATCATTTTTGGACTACTCATTAATGGATGTAATAAACGCATACAAACCCAATTTGAGTAAGATCTATATGACAATTTGGATCTTATGGCAATTTATGTCGATTTCATAGGGGTCATTTGTATGGGGGCTAGGTCTGAACATGGACCGATTCTCACCGATTTCAATAGCGTTCATCCTATGGCCGATAAAAGCTTATATACCAAATTTTACCAAAATATATTGATATTTGCGACCTGCAGTTTGATTACAAGGTTTACATGGACACACAGAAGGACGGACGGACGGACGGACATCGTTAAATTGAATCAGATAGTGATTCTGATTCGATCGGTATAATAAAAGATGGGTCTAGGTCAAATATTTTTGGTAGTAACAAATAGCAGCTCAAAGTCATTATACCCAAACCACATAGTGGTATAGGGTATAAAAAATCGACTATTAGATTTAAATATTCCTGATATTTCTTAAATTTTTGTAACAAGTCTAAAATCAATGTTGCAATGTTTTTCTTATTTCTTGATGTTTCTTTAAAAAGATACACTATTAGACAAAATAAAGTGCAACCCAAGCTATATATAATTTCGTTGAAGAAAAACTGATTTAATTTAGTTTGAAAGTTTAAAATTTAACTGAATTCACTTATTTCATTTACTATATGAGACAAGAAACAAAAAAACGTAAATATTAGACTTTTTTAGATTTTTTCATAAATCCAAATAAACTAAGCAAAGTATCATTTATTTGGACGAAATAAAGTGCAAATTCAAAATATTTTTATAAAAACATAAAATTAATAAAATGATAATTATTTGTTGCTCCTCCCCTTTTTGATAATGACCGCTCTCAGTCTATTGGGCATATTTGAAGACAGGTTTTTAATAATATTAGCAGAAATTCGAAATTCGAGCGCAAATACTAGAAAATTTTAGTTTTTCATTAAATAAAGACCCTAAATGTATGCTAATCAATTATAGCCAATTCACAAATCAACACAAAAAACAACCTCATTTTTATTACAAACCACATTAACAAATTTAATAAACATACACATAGCATTGTATAATTTTGTGTATGTGTTAGTAGCAACTTTAAATGCAATTTACTCAAAATAAGGGAAAAAATTCAAAAATCTGTAAATCTGGAAAACAGCTAAAAAGAAATTCCTTTCAAATAATATACGTTTGGTCAAAATCGGGATAAAACGGTAGAACAAAACATCGGTCACAAGAAATCGCCTAGCCTATTAATATAATATATATAGTCGGGCTTAAGACTTTCAAAGTATAAATGACTAAAGTTCATCAATAAAATAGCTGTGATCGAAACACAAAGCATGCCACAAAATTCTCACTACGGTTAAATTTTAATGTACTTTTTAGTTGAGACAAGTTTAAGAAGAATAGGCAGTACAATTAATTACAATTACCAAATGTATGCACCCAACATTTTTGGTTTTAAATCTTACTAGTATTTCCCTCAACTAAAAATTCACAATTACACATTATCATAACCATCTATATTTGGTTTCGAAATCTGTTTATTGCAATGAGAAATTATTTTATACTTTTTAATCCGTTTTAAAAACGTTGAATATTAAACATTTTTTTACTTAGTAATTATTTTTTGTATTGTACTTTAAATTAATAATAAAGGAAAAGAAAAAAGATAACTGTACGTAGAATAAAATTGCACTTTATTTTGACCAACTACAAAATAGCCCCAATCAGTGATCTTGGCCCCAGCCCAGCAACATAAGACTAACCACGTTTTTTTTATTACAGAGTAAACAACGCTGATCTAGGAAGAACGGGATAGTATGTTTTTTTTTTTTTTGAAAACACCTTAGAATTTTTTTTAACATTTCTTTTACACTGAAGTCAATTGCATTTAAAATTGTCCAATAGTGTATATTGGACTAAAATATTGTTGATATTTCTTAATTTTTTTGTAGGAAATCCATTCATATCTGATCCATTTTATTTAAAATTCCGTAATGAAATTAAAATGTTTTCATATTTTTATATAAACTAGCAGATTCCAGCGCTCGAAATTCGAGTGCAATTTCTAGGCAACTTTATTTTTCAACTTAGCCAATTCACAAACCAACATCTTTTTGGTTTATTATTATTGTGAATGAAGATTAAAAACTCATTAACAAATTTAATAAACACACACATAGCAACTTTAAATGCAATTTTCTCAAAATAAAGGAAAAAAATTAAAAATCTGTAAATTTGGAAAACAGCTAAAAAGAAATACCTTTCAAATAATATATGTTTGGTCAAAATCGGGATAAAACGGTAGAATAAAACATCGGTCACAAGAAATCGCCTAGCCTGTTAATATTATAGATTTAACCATAGGGGTTATATAACCTATCACTCGAAATACAGTCGAATACTCAAATAGTTTCAGTCAAGTATCGGCTTTCCCTTTCTCAAGAGGTTTACATTTTTCAAGTTTTATTGCGGATTATTATAAAAAAGAAAAAAATATATATCCACTTACAAGAAAATCCGCTTATTTTAGAAATTAAATACTTTAGGAATGACAAAAAAAAAATTACCACAAAAATTTTTATTAAAATTATTTAGACCTTCCTTCACTTCCCCTGAGGAAGCTTAATTAGTTGTATTCTATAATTGTTCTGACCACTTCTACCAAACATATTGTTAAAAGGATTGTTTTCGCTTTGTCGACATATGAAACTAAACAGTTATCCATTCCTTAACTAAGGAAACGGAAGTAATGGCCTAGGAAAACAAAAAATCAAATAGCATTATAAATTTCATTTTGTCTACTACAACATCCGGATTAAAATAACCAAACAATATATTATATCCACACAAATATATAGAAGGAAAAAATATCGCACATAAATAATAGAGAAAATGTGTACTGTGCCAAAAGATATAAACAACTGTATGCGAATTAGTATTAAATATATATATTTATTTATTATATCTAAGGCCGGAAGATACATATACTTTATTATCTGTTGTTAGAAGAGGCTTGACATAAAAAAACGTATTTTTTAAAATCCGACCACATGTTTGTAATTACCTTTTGTAAAGCAACAAAACCTAATGACTTACTAATGCTGGCCTTTAGAAACGATTATCTAAACCTGCTGGTTAGGATTTTATAATAAATATAAAAAACGAGGTCATGTCAACATATAAATAGCAGAGAAGGTGGATGGATGTGGAATTTTTTAAAGAATGTCTAAATGCTTATTTTATAACGAAAATGCTAGAGATTTGAAGAATGTGATTATAAATCATGTCACTTTACACCTTTTTGGATATAAATCTATGCTCTTCAATGACTCACAGGCTTTAGTACGTTCTAAGATTTACATTTAATTTCATAAACATAATATCTGGCCTCGCATATATTTTATATAGCACTTTTCTTAAAAAAATACCCGTAAATTATATTTTAATAAATTGAGCCCATTTTCTAAAAAAAAATACCTTCTCTAAAAAAAATTGACTCTTCTTATTTATTTATTTATTTATTTATTTATTTATTTAATTATCAGAATATTACAATTACAACTTAATTATTAGTAGGTATAATAAAATGCAAAAAGCTATGAAAGCGATGGTCATAAGCTTTGTAATATCTTATACGATTTTTAAATGGAATAATAAAGGTTAGATTGTTTTAGAAAATTGATCAAATTATTAATAATGTCTTCGTTCATTGTGAGGTCGATTAAATTAAAAAATCTTGATTCTTGAGTATATAATTTTGAAATTTGTTTTGGTAAGTTTTTAAAAATAAGATGTGAGTGGGAGATTAAGGTGTGTCCGAATCTTAGGCGTATTACACTGTGGAACAAATTCAGGTTAGGTCGATTATGAGAGTGAGGGGTGAAAATAGAGGCTAAATTAGAAGACCCGTATCGAGGCTTTTGTTTATGTTAGTTCGAATTTTTTAATCGACCTGCGAAGTTTGCAGTCAAATGCCGATTTTCAGCATATTGTTTATATGGTTTTTTGGCTATAACTCGTCGACTAATTGATATTTTTCAATCTGTAAAAGCCAAAAATACTAAAGTCGCTAATGAGATACGAATTCACGGCATTCCATACTATGAAAATGAAAACTTACAGACTACATTTATGAATATTTGTGAGACCATTAATGCAACTGTTCCAAATATAAGTAAAATAACTCGTCTTCAAAATTCTCGAAACAATAGTAAAAATGATAACGTTATTGATCCTACTGTTGCCATAAAATTGTCATCAGCTCAGGAGAAAAATTATATTTTGAAGCAAGCTGCTGTTTTTCGTCGTAACTCTGAAGACCTTCTGCGCCTTTGTCATGCTGGTTTTGATTCTAATGAACCATTCTATATAAATGAAGCTCTAACCAGATTTAACCACAATCTTCTTAAGGAAGCAATTAAGTTAAAACGGAAAAAACTACTCTCATCAGTTTACACTCGCCATGGCCGTATTTATGCCAAACTCTCTAAGTCCGATAGCGCGTTTTGTGTGGAGAATGTGCATTTTTTGGAAAATATCGAAACATCGAAAAACATACGTGACAACTTTCCAGTTTCTCTAGTAGAAGGGTTTCGCCAGTAATATTTTAAAATTTAAAACTGTCGTAATTATTTCCATAACCTATTTTTATTTTTGTATTTTTTTTATATCTTTCCTTTTTATTATTCCTTTTTATTTTAAATTTTTTGAGTATTTCTTATTTGATGTTGATATTTGCTTAATACTTTATTATGACTTCTTCTAATATTCCGTCAAGTTCCAAATACAACACTCATTCTATGTTTCGTATAATTGGTAAACAAAAGGAAGGTTTAAAAATTTGTCACTTAAATGCTCAAAGTCTTTTTTGTAAATTTGATGAATTTCGATACATTTTTGAAAACTCAGGAATTGATGTAATTTGTATATCTGAAACATGATTCAATCCGAATAAGATAAAAAAATTTCAGGTCAAAAGAGACGGCTATGATTTATTTCGAGCTGATAGGAATACTGGTAAACGTGCTGGAGGCGTTGCAATGTATGTCAAGAAGCAATTACGTTCTCGATTTGTTTGCAAGTCTATCGATGAAGAATATGATTTTATATTTATTGAACTTCCTTGCTACGTAAGCAAATGTCTCATAGGTGTTTTATTATAGGCCTAATGATTCACTAGATATTTCTCCGGTTGTTAATATGTTAGATGAAAATTGTTTATCTTATAGTGATATTATTCTTTCTGGAGACCTAAATGGAAATTTGCTCATTGATTCTGATCTAATTTCACTTTTCCAAACGATTGGGCTTATAGCTGTAAACACTACTATCCCCACTCACTTCACTTCAATGAGTAGTACCCTTATTGACGTGTTCTTTGTCTCAGATATTAGAAAAGTTCTTTTGCATGACCAGTTTTCTTCTCCTAATTTCTCAAAACATGACGTCATTTATATGACCTTTAACGTTCCTTATTTTAAACATGAAAAACCACAGCATATTACTTTCCGGGATTACAAGAATATTAATTATGATGCTCTTTTAAATGAAATTAATATAATCAATTGGACCAGTATCTACAGTAATCCTGATTTAAACCAACAGATATCCTTTTTTTTATGAAGCTACCACATACCTATACGACAAATACGTACCGGTTAGAAAGAAAACTGTTAAATCTTCTACTAAGCCTTGGTTTAATCAAAATATTTGTGATTTATTAGTTAAAAGAAATTCTGCTTACGATAAGTGGAAAAGATATAAAACTACACAGTCAAATGAAATTTTTAAATCACTACGTAGATCTTTTACTAGGGAAGTAAAGTTAGCTAAGCAACGCTATTGTAGTCGTCAAAAAAAAAAGAAAATTGGTTATAAAGATGAAAGTGAATCGGTAAATCTTTTCACTTTTGAACTAAATGAATTGAATAGACAATTTACTTCAAATGACTCAACTCCTCTTCGTTCTGACTCTTATGCAAATCTACCAGATTGCAATCTGGATTCTTTATTTAGTTTTTCCTGCGTTAACCAGGAGGATGTTCTGGAAGCTTTTCTTTCCATAAAGTCAAAATCAATTGGTCTAGACGGCATGAATCCAATATTTATTAAAGCTATTTTACCACAGGTTTTACCCTATATCACTCATATTTTTAACACTATTTTTACAAAATCTATTTTCCCTGATTTGTGGAAATGGGCAAAAGTAATTCTCTTGCCGAAATCTAATAAAGAATACAGGCCAATTTCCGTACTTCCTTTTCTTTCGAAAGTTTTCGAAAAAATTATGAGCAAATAAATGAATGAACATATATCCAATAATAATCTTTTATCATCTAAGCAATCTGATTTTTACAGGAAAATAGGGTGTATCACTACTTTAATTGATGTATCAGAAGATCTTCGTTATATCGTTGACAGTGGTAATATTGCTTTTTGACTTTATTGGACCACTCTAAAGCTTTTGACTCAGTGGACCATGATATTCTTGTTAAAAAGCTTAAACATATTTTTGGTTATTCTGAAACCTCCTCTAAATTGATTAGCTCTTACCTTCGGAATAGAGAGCAAGTAGTTGTCTCTAAAGACAAGTCGTCTACCTCTGCGTCTTTTAGGGGTGTTCCGCAGGGGTCTATACTTGGCCCTCTTTTGTTTTCAATTTACATAAATGATCTATAACGTTCAGTTATACACATCATGTAACGTACGAGATGTGGAAAATTGTGTACAGAACCTGAATACTGAACTGAACCACGTATTTGAATGGGCTAGGTTGAATTGTCTTACCTTAAATCCGAAAAAATCTCAGTGCCTTGTTATTTTTAAAAAGATATATGATACCACTTGTCTTCCGAAAGTTAGTATTAATGGAGTGGATATCGCCTACGTTGCGAATGCTAAAAACCTTGGAATGATTTTTAATAATACCCTAACGTGGAATGATCAAATTAACAAAGCTTTTGGAAAAGTTTATAGTATTCACCGTAGTCTTTGGTCTTCTCAGTACTTCACAGCGCAGAAAATTAGATTTGTTCTTGCAAAATCGTTTATCTTACCTGCGCTTTTAAATGGTTGTGAATTGTTGTCAGGTTGTGATAGTGAAGACATGGGTAAACTTACACGCGTCTTTAAAAGTGTAGTTAGATATGTTTACGGTTTACGCAAATATGATAGTATCTTCTAAATAAAATTTATGGCATTTCATTTGAAGACTATCTTAAATTTAGAACTTTACTTATGGTTCATAAAATTATTTTCACTAAAGAACCCGTTTACCTTTTCGAGCGATTACTATTTACAAGATCTAACCGTAATAACTGTCTTGTACCAATATTGTACAATAGACTAATATCCGCAAGACACTTTTTTGTAAATGGCATACGTCTTTGGAACTCGTTACATACTTTAAATAATCAACTTCACAAAATATCAAATACAACATCATTTAAGAAAGAACTATTTAAACTTTTTCTCAATTGATTTTTAATACTTCATTTTAATTTCTTTAGTTAATTTAATTTTAATTTCTATATAATTTTTACCTGCTGTGCAGGATATTTTTACACTTTATTTTTACATTTTTATTTTATTTTTTATATATTTTATATTATATTTTATTTTATATTATTCTTCTAATTTTAATTATAAATTAAACTTACATACATTCTTCTTATTGAAAATTAATTTGTTATGACTAATGTTGTTTTATAAGATTTTAAATCTTGTTACATTAGGATTTTCATTAATAAAAATTTATAATTAATAATTATTACTAGAGACCTGTGCAACAATTAAAATTTTTAAAAAAAATTGATTAAAAAGATTTTTGTGGTGCTTATGAAGCAAAATGTTGGAAAAATTATTTTTTTTCATGCTTTTTGAAAATATATTCCACAAAACTAAGTATTTTTTGCATTTTGTTTGATCTATAATATGCTTCTCAGGTTCTCCAATAAATTTCATTTAAAAAGAAAACAATCATAATTCAAAACTTGCGTTTTCCAGCTTAATATTAATTTACTTCTCATTTTTTATGTACCAATTTTGTTCAGTGTTGGTTTTGAAGAAAATTTGAAAAAGAAATTATAAAAATATGGAAAAAACATATTTTTGAAATGTTTGTTATGAAAAGTTTTAAGTAAAAAAATTAAATAAATTAAATTAATGATTTGGCCAGTTGCCGTTTAGCAGGCGGCTGTGGATCAACATCACTGCTCTCTCTAATATCTTGGTCATCTTCATCATAATCAGAAAGGTCGATAATTTCGTCTTCTTGATGTTGTCTAACCACATCATTGGTATACCAAAAGGCATAGCCTTCTTCTTTTCACTTTTCCATTGCATAAGCGTTGAATAGCAATTAAAGCAAACTTTTTTAGGGGCATAGTTTACGTCAGTGATAAACTCTTGCGAGAAATATTGTTTATTGGCTTCCAAAAAAAAATCACTCGCATTGCCATATTTTTCATCGCTTGCTATGAAACGTCCAAAAATATTACAAAAATGGTCCATTTTACATTTTGGTTCCGACATTTTTAATACAATATATATTATACAATGTTTTTTTTTTGTTATTTTTATGAAACCGATGCACTTAACTTAAATCACTCACAAAATGAAATAAGTTCCAAAAAAATTAATAGCGAATTTTATCACGACCGAGCGAAAATTAAAAGACATCAGCTTCGGCTGAGTTTGGAGTCTTAACTGAATCTTCATTTTTGAAATTAGTTCGCTTGTACGAAATAAAAAAAATCGCTACCTATGCGGTGGTTGAAAACAAAAAAGTTGTTTTACTAATTCCTAATTCTTGGAACTTCCCTTTTTAATTACTTCTACTTAAATCGCTATTTATTTAATGGTATTGGGATTTTTAATGCAAATTATCGACTAAGACCATTCTCTTTTCAAATGAAATTTATTGAAGAAACTGAGAAGCATATTGTAGATCAAACAGAAAGCAAAAAAGTCTTAGTTTTGTGGAAAATATTTTCAAAAAGCATGAAAAAAAATAATTTTTCCAACATTTTACTTCATAATTACCACAAGGTCTCTAGCAATAATTTGGCTTTTACAGATTGAAAAAATATAAATTAGTCGACGAGTTATAGCCAAAAAACCATATAAACAATATGCTGAAAATCGGCATTTGACTGCAAAGTTCGAAGGTCGATTAAAAAAAATTCGAACTAACATAAACAAACGCCGCGATATGGGTCTTCTAATTTAGCCTCTATTTTCACCCCTCACTCTCAGAATCTACCTAACTTTTGCTAACCTGAATTTGTTCCATAGTGTTACTCAAGTTGTGTAATATGACTGGTTATGTTTCGAATTTCTTCCTATACTACGGAAAAGGCACATTTAAAAATTTACCTGGACTAGACCATGGTGGTTCAATCGTTGCTTCTTTAGCTGAAGATCTCTTGAATGATGGAAGATTATTGGTTGCAGATAATTGGTATAGTAGCATTCCTTTAGCTATGTTTTGAAAAAATACCGAATACTGTGGAGCATTACGATCAAACAGGGTTGGTTTGCCGAATCTAATATCTTTCAAACTGACGAGAAACGAAATAGCAGGTGAAAACTGGAATTAGAGTAATGAAATTCCAAGACAAGAAAGAAGTAACACTTATGTCAGCTTTCCATGGTCTCAATATGTAAGAAAACGGGGAAAAACCGTGAAGGAAAAATAGTCAAAAAAGAAATCATAATACTAGACTCTATAACCGAGTCAATGGTGGAATTAACCTCTCTGACCAAATGATACCTTACCTTACTTAATTTTAGACAGTTGAGTTTTGTATAATAAATTTTATTCAAACAAACAAATGAAATTAGAACAGTTTACAAAAAGTCAATTTCGAATTCTTTGCTTAGCATTAAATTGATAAAAAAAAATATTTTTATCATTTTATATCCTGGAAATTTTTCTTATACAAGTGTTCCTTTCTTATTTAAAAACAAAACATTCTCTAGACGCTCAGACCATTAGATTACTTTAGTTTTTATCAGTTCATACAAAATTTTGTTAAAAGGAACAAGACAAATTGTGTATCACATATGATGCGCAAGCGTATCAATCAAAACGTCTGTGCATCATATATGATGCATTGGACAGTCGAAGGGTTAAAAAATATATATTCTTAAAAAGTAACTTTCTGAAAAAGTAAATTTTCTTAAAAAAGTAATTTTTCTAAAAAAGAAAAATTTCTTTAAAAAGTAACTATTTTTTACTATAGAGAAAGCTAAAAATTGAATAAAACTCAGCTTGTACTAACTCTTGTATAAAGAAAAAAGCATTCCTCATGTTTTTTTCTTTCAAATGTTTGAATTCCTCTTTTTCCGTCCGCTTAACTCCCTGTGGAGCATAGGGCCTCTGAAAATTTTCTCCAAGATATTCGATCATTTTCAAGTACTTTTATTTAATTCCAGCTTCTTCCGCTGTTTTCGATGTCTTTAAGCAAGTTTCTTTTCCATGTAGTCTTTGGCCGACCTCTTCTTCTATTGCCTTGTGGATTCCAATCTAGGGCTTGGCGGCTTATTTCATCTAGATCCTTCCTAAGAGTGGGCCCTATCCATTTCCACTTTCTTCTTTTAATAATAATTTGGATAGGCTCAATGTTACATTTTTTTATATAGTTCGTCTTTGGTTATGACGTTTGGCCACCAGATATTCAAAATGTAACGTAAGCAGCGATTTGCAAAACCTTGTAGTTTACAGTTCAGTACTATTGTTGTCAGCCACGTGTCGCAGCTATAAAGGAAAACTGACAGAACGTTTGTCTTAAATATGTTTATTTTAGTTTTGACTGATATAATGGTTGATTTCCAAATATTTCGCAGTCGGAAGAACGCACGGTTTGCTTTACCAATCCAATGTTCGATGTCTGATTTTGCGCTTCTGGTAAAACCATGCTTACCAGGTGGCAGAATTTGTCAACAAACTCAACCTGTTCGTGACCGATGACGAAATGGTTATTGTTTGCGGTTCTTATCTTCATCGCCTTTGTTTTCCCTGTGTTAATTTTAAGACCAACATTTACTGAGTGGACAACCAAGTCATCAATTTTCTATTGCATATCCGAATTTTTAGTGGACAGAAAAGAGATGTCGTCAGCGTAGTCTAAATCCTCGAGATGACTGGTTAAGTTCCATTGGATACCGCGTTGATTCGTTGCAACAGTATTTTCAAGGACATTTTCTATAACGATCAGAAAGAGTAGTGAAGACAATAGGCATCCCTGTCTTACACTCGATTTCGGAAGAAATGGTTCTGAGATCCGGTTGCTGTGCAAGACTCTGCATTGAAAGTTATCATATTCAGCTCTTATGAGGTTAATTAATTTATGTGGAATACCAGTGTTTTCTGAGAGATCCCATATTTTGCAACGGAATATGCTACCAAATGCGGTAGTATAATCCACAAAAGTGAGATACAGATTTCTTTGCCATTCTTCTACTTGTTCAGCGATAATTCTTAGTGTGTTGATGTGGTCAACAGACGACCTGTTCGACTGGAAGCCAGCTTACGCAATATCGTTTCTATTGTATGATTTATTCTATCTAGGAGGATTCTTGTAAGTATTTTGGATGGTATAGAAAGAAGTGAGATTCCAAGATAATTTTTGCATTGCGAAAGGTCCCGTTTTTTTGGTATTTTTATAAGGATTCCTTGAAGACAGTAGTCTAGTAATTTTTCTTCGTATCAGAGTGGTTCGAAGAGTGGATGAAATATCGTAGCCATTTTACCTGGACAGCAAATTTTTGAGTTAAGTAGTTGATAAAGCATGAGCTGAAGTAATGGGCAGAAGTATGCTGAATATGAACTAGTCATGTTGTTCGATACGGGCTACCCCTCTTCAATTTTTTCAATATTTCTTTTACATTGCAAAATTATTATCTTTTTTATCAATAGAAAATATGTACATGATCTCAAACCGAACAATAGAGAACCAATTATTGCAACACAGATCAGCAATACAAAACACTGAAACACCATTTCATAATAAAGTACCTTTTCTAAAAAATATCTCTTTTCTGAACTTAAGAAAGTATCTTTTCTTAAAAACCTACATTTTCTCCAAATACTACCTTTTTTAAAAAAACTTTCTTCACTTAAAAAAGTGTATTTTCTAAAACAAAACCTTTCCTTAAGCAGTAACTTTTCTTAAAAGTTCCATTTTCTTAAAAAGCAATTTTTCCTAAAACATGCATATTATTAAAACGGTCCTTTTCATTTTAAAAGTACATTTATTTAAAAATGAGCTTTTCTTAAAAAGTATTTTTTTTTAAAACGAAAATTTTTAAAAAAAATTTCTGAAAAAGTTCCTTTTCTTAAAGAAACTTTAAAGTACCTTTTACTAAAAAAGTATCTTTTCTGAAAAAAGTACCTCTCCTTAACAAGCATATTTTCTTAAAAAGTACCTTTTCTAAAATAGGCACTTCTCTTAATAAGTACCTTATCTTAAAAAGTACCTTTGTTGAAAAAGAACCTTTTCGTAAAAAGTTACATATTCTTAAAAACTATTCTTTCTTAAAAAAACAGTGACTTAAAATGTTTCTAAGCTTAAAAAAGTACCTGATCTTAAAAAATTACATTTTCGTAAATAGTGCCTTCTCTTGAAAAGCACCTTTTTTTAAAAAGTATCTTTTCTTAAAAAATAAATTTTTCTTAAAAAAGTAGCTTCTCCTTAAAACTCACCCTTTAAAAAAACATTTTCGTAAAAAATTTAATTTTCTTAAAAAAGTACATTTTATTAAAAAAGTAAATTTTATTAAAAAAACTAAATTTTTCTCAAAAAATTACCTTATTATTACAAATTACCTTTTGGTTAAAAAAGCACCTTTACTTTAAAAACAGTTCCCTTTCTTAAACTAGTACTTTTCGGGAAAAATTTAATATTACTAAAAAAAATACTTTTCCCAAAAAAGTACCTATTCCTAACAATTTGTCTTATTCCTAAAAACGTGTCTTATTCCTAAAAAAAAAGTACCTTTTCTAAATAAATACCTTTTCTTAAACAAGTACTCTTTCTTACAAAATTAGCTTTTCTTATAGCTGTACTTTCTCTTATAACAGCACCTTTCTGAAAAAAAAAACACTTTTTTCAAAACAATAGTTTTTCTTAGAAAAGTAAATTTTCTTGAAAAAAGTGAATTTTCTTTAAAAAAAACTTTTTCTTATAAAAGTGAATTTTTTACAAAAGTACCTTTCGTTAACAAAGTTCCTTTTCATACAAATTATCTTTTCTTAAAAAAGTAACTCCTCTAAAAAACTATATTTTCTAAAGAACTTCCTTTATTAAAAAATTTCTCTTTTCGTAAAAACTGCCTTTCGTAAAAAAGTATCATTCCGTAAAAAGTACATTTTATGAAAAAAGTACATTTTATTAAAACATTACATTTTCTTTTAAAATTACTTTATTCTTAAAAAAAAGCACCTCTTCTTAAAAAGTACATTTTCTTAAGAGGGTACAATAAAAAATTATCTTCTATTAAAAAAGTATCCTTTGGCAAAGAAGTACATTTTACTAAAAAAGTACATTTTCTTAAAAAATTTCTTTAGTCTTAAAAATTATCTTAAAAATTAACTTTTGTAAAAAAAAAGTACCTTATCTTAAAGAAGCACCTTTTCCTACAAAAGAACCATTTCTTATAAATGTACTTTTTTTATAAAAGTACATTTTCTTCAAAAAGTAACTTTTCTAAAAGTACCTGTCCTTAACAAGCACCTTTTTTAAAAAAGTACATTTACGTAAAAAAAATTACTTTTTATTTAGGAAGGACCTTTTCCTAAAAAGTACCTTTATAAAAAAAATTAATTTTCTTAAATAGTTCCTTTTCTTAAAAAGTAACTTTTCCCAAGAAGTACCTTTTCTTAAAAAGTACCTTTTCTTAAAAAGGTACTTTTAAAACAACATATTGCTTTTTCCTAAAAAAGTAAATTTTCTTAAAAATACGCAATTTTTTTAAAAACTACCTTTGCTTAAAAATGTGCATTTTCTTAAAAAAGTAAATTTTATTAAAAAAGCACATTTTACTAAAAAGAACATTAGAAACAAGTAACGTTTCTTAAAAAGCACATTTTCTTAAGAAACCACATTAAAAATAGCTTTTCTTACAAAAGTACCATTTTCTTTAAAAAAAAGTACCCCTTCGCAAAAAAGTACATTTTACTAAAAAAAAGTACCTTTTCTTAAAAAAGCAAATTTTCTTGAAAATTACCTTTTATTAAAGAACCATATTTTCTATAAAAGTACATTTTCTTCAAAAGTGCCTTTACAAAAATTACCATTTCTTAAAAAATTTCTTTTCTCTAAAAAATTTAATTTTCTTAAAAAATTGCCTTTTCCTTACATATACTTAAAAAATTACCCCTTTTTGATGTATAAACATCTATGGGCGCAGGGGGTAAATTTCTATTTTGCAATACAATCACAAAAACAGCGTAACATGTGAGCCGTAAGACAAAATCGGTGTGACTTATGATTGTATTGGTGAAAAAATTATGAAATGTAAAACCTGTTTGAAAATGGAAAATGAAAACTGAAAAATAAAAAATGAAAAATGAAAAATAAAAAATGAAAAATAAAAAATGAAAAATGAAAAACGAAAAATGAAAAACGAAAAAAGAAAAATGAAAATAAAAAACAAAAAATTAAAACTGAAAAATAAAAAATAAAAAGTGAAAAATAAAAAAAGAAAAATGAAAAATGAAAAATGAAAAGTGAACAATGAAAAATTAAAAATTAAAAATTAAAAATAAAAAATAAAAAATAAAAAATAAAAAATAAAAAATAAAAAATGAAAAATGAAAAATAAAAAATTAAAAATGAAAAATGAAAAATGATACATTAAAAATGAAAAATAAAAAATTAAAAATGAAAAAAAAAAAAATAAAAAAAAAATGAAAAATAGAAAACTAAAAATTAAATACGAAAATAAAAAATGAAAAATAAAAAATGAAAAATGAGAAGTAAAAAATAAAAATGGAAAAAGAAAAATAAAAAATAAAAATTTTAAATTTAAAATTAAAAATGAAAAACGAAAAACGAAAAAAAATGAAAAAATTCAAAATACAAAATGAAAATTAAAAAATTTAAAATGAAAAATTAAAAACGAAAAACGAATAACTAAAAATTAACCGGTTGAAATAATAAATATTTTTATATTAGCAGAGCCCCTGCAGTTGATTGCTTTAAGTGATACATAGATGACGCTTTCTGTTTGATTTTAAAAAAGTGCAATAGAAAAATCTTTAATTACTAGATGTTTACACATCTCCCCTGTGATCGGACTCACATGATTTTTTAAATATGTACTTATTGAAAAAGTACTTTGTCTTAAAGTATATTTTCTTAAAAATTCATAGAAAAGTACCTTTTCTTAAAAACGTATTTTATTTAAGAGGAATCTTTCCTTCTTAAAAATACCTTTCCTTATAAAATTGTATTTTCTTAAAAAGTAACTTTTCTTAAAATAGTATCTTTTCTTAAAAAGTATATTTTCTTAAAAAAGTACTTTTCTTAAAAAGTACGCTTTCTTTACAAAGGAATTATTCTTAAAAAAATTTATTTTCCTAAAAAGTTCATTTGTTACAAAATTACCTCTTTTTAAAAAGTACCATTTCTTGGAAAAGTACCTGCTGTAAAAAAATTGCCTTTCTTAATTAATTACACATTCTTTGAAAAAGAATTTTTCTTAAAAAATTAAATTTCCTTTAAATAGAATTACTCTTTCTTATAGCTAACTAGCGGATACACTATTTAAAATGCGCAAGAATACGTAAAAAATATCCACATTACTGGTACTAAAGACTTTACAAAGTAAAAAATATATATTCTCTTTGTCTTAAATTAACTAAACACATTTTTGACCCACTCATTCATGTTATTTATTTATTTTAATTACGACTTTTATATACCAAACATTGACAACGCTAACAATGCCAGCAATTGTATTGTATTCAAATCAAGAGGATCTAATATCCTTGTTTTATATGACCTTGTTATGGTTTTTATTGCTTTTTATTGTTGTTGTTGCTACTATTGTTGATTTGCAAACCCTTGAGAGCTCTTTATTCCTTTATTTATTAAAATTTTTATGTAATATTTATACAAAAAAGGATTTTTCTATTTAAATTGTAGACATTTAGGAAGAAATTTTTATTGCCTGACTATGAAAAAAATTACGTTCTTCATAAAGAACGATATTTACAAACAAGTTGTTTATGAAAATTTAACATACTGCGTGGTATTTTTGTTACTATTGTAGAAGAGAAAAATCAAACAGAAAAATCTGGACAAATCGAGGAACTTTTTTTATAAATAAAAGTAATTTTTAAGAAAAGATAATTTTTAGGAAAGAGCATCTTTTAAGAAAAAGTAATTTGTAAGAAAAGATACTTTTTGAAGAAAATGTGCTTTTTTTAGAAAATGTACTTTTAAGAAAATGTGGTTGTTTAACAAAAGTTAAGTTTGTAAAAAATGGTACTTTTTTAAGAAAAGGTACTTTTAAGATATGGTGCTTTTTTAAGAAAATGTACTTTTTTAAGAAAATATACTTTTTAAGAAAATGTAATTTTTTAACAACATACACTTTTTTAAGAAATGGTACTTTTAAGAAATGGTACTTTTTTAAGAAAATGTAATTTTTTAAGAAAATATACTTTTAAGAAAATTTGCTTTTTTAACAAAAGACATTTCTTTAAGAAATGGTACTTTTAAGATATGGTACTTTTTTAAGAAAATGTAATTTTTTAGAAAACATACTTTTTAAGAAAATGTAATTTTTTAAGAAAATATACTTTTATAGAAAATTTCCTTTTCTACATTTGCTTTTTTAACAAAAGACACTTTTTTAAGAAATGGTACTTTTAAGAAAAGTTACTTTTTTAAGTAAATATACTTTTTTTAAAAATTTCTACTTTTATTAATAATCTACGCTCATTTCTACCAAAATTTTGCCATAGCCCTTTAAAAAATTTTTTTCTTTAATAACAGAAATAACTTTTTCATTAACCCAATAATATATTCTAAGCAAATATGTAAATATTATAACTTAATATTCATGGAAATTCCTAAAGTCTTAGAAACATATTTCTAGGGATAATAACAAAAATATATATAAAGTCACATGAATACAAACTTTGTAAATCATATGACATTAATGAAAGTGTATTAAATTTCTTCAGAATGATATAGAAAACAATAATACTCTTATTTATTGTCAGACAAGACAATTGTTATCTAAAAACAAAATTTATGCAAATAGTTCTCCTAAAAATATGCAGTACTTTTAGCTATTAGTCTTCTGGGAAAATCAAATTCAATAAACACTAAATTATGCCTGAAACTATAGTTGCTTAACACTTAAAAATTACAAAAAATAAAAGGATTAAAAGAAAAAATTATAATAATAAATTGTAACAAAAAAAAAAGCTTTAAAATAAATGTGATTACGGGGCTCTGTAGCGAGGGGTTTTTTTAAAGGGAAGTGCAGTATTTATTAACATTATTTGTTAATTGTTTCATTTAACTATTTTTTATGTATTTTTCTATGTTAAAATTATTTTGTTAGTTTAGAGAAGACTGACCTTTATCTAAAAAAAAATTCTGAAAATTTTCACATACCTTAAATACTTGGCGGCATAAAAAATTCTCTTTGACTGGAAGTAATCTGGAAATTGAAATAAAATGGAAAAATTTATATTAGGATTATGATTTTGTTAAACAATAAGAACAAAATGAATCGAAATCATGTTTATACTCTTAATATATACCACCGATTTACGCTTTGCCTAAAAAACGCTTTTTCTTAAAAATATGTCTCTTCAATATTTAGTTTCTATTGTTCGGTTTGAGATCATGTATTTATATATTTTTTAATAATAAAAAGGATAATAATTTTTGTAATGTAAGAGATATATGTAAAAAATTTAAGACAGCGCTAGATGTTGTTCATCTTCAGCATCCTTCTGCCTACTGCTTAAGCACAAGTTGAAGTGATACATTACACAAATGTTTATCTTTTCTTATATTAGAAAATATATAGACTTGATCTGAAACCGAACAATAAAAACTAATTATTTTAATAAAGTTCAACAATACATAACCCTAACAATATCGTTTTTTCTTAAAAATGTACCGTTGCTCAAAATGTTATCTTTGTTTTAAAAATTAAATTTTCTTAAAAACTTTCTTTTTTAACAAAAAAAAAGTACCTATTCTAAAAAGTACCTTTCCTAAAGTACCTTTTTTAAAGTGCCTTTTTGAAAAGTTCTTCTTTTTTTTAAACGAACCTTCTTTTAAAATAGTAACTCTCTTTAAAAAAGTATTTCATTTAAACTGCCCTTAAAAAAAACTACTTATCCAATTCACAAACCAACACTTTCTGGTTTATTATTATTGTCAATGAAGATAAAAAACTCAATAACAAACACATTAATAAATTTAATAAACACACACATAGCATATGTATAATTTTGTGTATGTGTTAGTAGCAACTTTAAATGCAATTTACTCAAAGTAAAGAACAAAATTTAAAAATCTGTAAATCTGGAAAATAGCTAAAATAAAATACCTTTCTAATAATATACGTGTAGTGAAAATCGGAATGAAACGGTAGAACAAAACGTCGGTCACCAATAATCGCCTAGCCTATTAATATTATAGATACTTCTATATTTTAATGCATATTTTGCGTAATAAAAAAGGTTTAGCCAATTAGTATCTTCACCACCGTTCAGTATACTAATCAATTCGTTTTCTGTGAGTACTGCACGCTGTAAATATCTCTTTCTTATCGTTTTTAATATAGGACATCTGCCCAAGAAATGCTGACGGGCTTCTATTTCTTTTGTAAACTTTTTTCTTTTCTTCAAATTTTATATTGACGATTGCTGCGAAATTGTATATATCAGGGGTGGGCACGTAAATGGCTTGTTGGCCCAAATTTGGAATTTCACCTACTAACGGTGGGCCGCACTAGTTTATTTCTGTACAAATATTCATTTTCAAACAAAAAAGCAGAAAAAACAATTTTTAAACAAACATAAAATTTATTAATTCATTTCATACACATTACAAATAAATTTTGTACTGAAATATTATCAATATTTATAAAAATAATATAATATTTTAAAATTTTTTTAAATAAAATAAAAAAAAGGAATTATATAAAAATAAAATAAAAATATAGGTAACAAAAAATAAAAAAGAAATTAGGAAGAATTTTTGATTATTTCTTTAAAATCAGGTGTGTAGTTTGTCAAAGTTGTCCGAATGAGTTCCGTAAGATGTTGATTTGTTAAACGTGAACGATTTTTGTTTTTAACATTTTTCATGGCGGAGTATAGAGATTCGTTATGCCAAACATTGAAAATAAACGAGCAGCACCTTTTTTCAATTATGGATATTGAGTTTCGTTAACAAGTTTCCAAAATCCAACTAGAGAAGTTGATTTGTGATGCATTTTCAATACAATATCATCCTTCATTTCTAACAACTCCAATTTTCCAACATCTGGTTTTCCAAGAATTATATCGGATAATAAAAATTCATCATTTAGGACGGGTTAACAAAAACTGAGAATGTTGCTTGAAATTGTTTGAGATCCTCCAATCTACATTTAAAATTTTCATGTAATTGTTTTAAATTATTTATATATTCTTCCAGCTTATCGTCTTGTATATTATTTACGTTCAATTTTAAAAGAGGAAAATTCAAATTTATTAATTACTTCGAAAAGCGCATTTTTTACATCAATGCCTCGCGTTGTTTCAGAAAGAGCTACAAGGTCTAACATTTCTTCAGTGATACTAAATTCAACTGATACAGACCTAATGAAGATCGCCAATTGAGGAACGTTGCTAACATCTGTTGATTCATCAAGAGCTAAACTAAATGCTGCAGAATTTTTTAGTTCGTTTTTTAAACTTGTTTCAATAAAAGTGCTGATATCTCCAATCCCTCTCTCGGTTGTGAGCCGTGATAAAGAAAGCTGATCTATCGCTTTATGCAGCTTTTTGTTATCAGGGTTGAGAATGCTCACAACCTTCTTCATAGTGTGTTTTCTTAACTCTGCTTCCCCATAAGGACGTTTATCACGGGCAATATCCCAAGCTATTATGTAACTTGCTTCAAGTGATCTGTAATTTCCATGGCTAAAAGACGAAATAATGTTCCGTTCTTTTGCAATATTTGACTGCAATGCCTTCAGTTTAGTCTCTCTAAGATTAGTATTAAGGGGATAATCTTTGGCAAATTGTGAGTGAAATTTTCCATGATGTCTACTTAAATTGTAAAGTTTTTTATGTGGTACAGTAATTTTGCAAATGAGGCACATAGGTATGTCCTTATTTTCAACAAATCCGAATTTGTGTGTCCATTCGGACTGGAATTTTCTGTTTTCATCACCTATCTTACGTTTTTTATTGCTCGTTGATGCCATTTTAATTCCTTAAAAGTAAAAAGCGGGACCGATATATGTTGAGTATTACTAGTTAATTTCAATAAAATGAACATGAGATATAATTAAAAAATTGTCCAATTTGCCAATTTTAGAAATTTTTTAAACAAAATTTTAAAGTTCAATTGAATTATTTTTCAAAATATGCTTTTATGAAAAAATTTTTATGAATTGGTTGGTACAATATGTATAAAAAATTTAATGGTTTCTGTTCCAAAAGATAAAAAATTTCTAGTTTTAATGAAACATTTAATTATCGGGACTTCTCTCATCCCCAAGCATTCAGGACAACAGGGCTTTTACTGAAAAAAGCAAAAATAAAAAATGGAAAATATAGTGTTTTTTTTTTCAAATTATGCTATTTTTGTCGGTTTAGTGCTTTTTGATATTTTAAAGTTGACAACCCTGAAAATAATGAACTAAAAAAAACGAGAGAGAAAAATTATTATGCTCTGTCGTTTGCATTTCAAATCAAAGGTGTGTTTTGCAAACATACAATTTTTAAAATGCATTTTTTTTTTGTACATGCTTCTAATAGAAAAAATGAAGCATCCTAACAGACGTTACATTCAAATAATTTGTATTATTTTTGTGGCCCTATTGAAAATTTATACTCGTATTAATGCTATTTTTTAACACTATTTTGAAATTTTGGTATTAATGTTTTGATTTTTTTTTTTGAATTAAATCTAAATTAAATTTTGTAATTTTTTTAAAATTTATATGGGGCCGCATAAAATTCGTTCGTGGGCCGCATTTGCCCATGCCTGGTATATATTATCCATGGTGGAATAGCCTTTTCGAAAACCCGCTTGAAATTCATTTAGAACATTATACTTGTTGACCCATTCTGTTATTCTTTCTTTCAGCGCACTCACCATTATCATGGCTATACAGTTCATGAAAGATATCCCTCTGTAATTACGTTCTTGGTTTATATCTCCTTTTTATACCCTATACCACTATGTGGTTTGGGTATAATGACTTTGTGCTGCTGTTTGTAACTATCAAAAATATTTGACCTAGACCCACCTTTTATTATACCGATCGAATCAGAATAACTTTCTGAGTCGATTTAGCGATGTCCGTCCGTGTGTCCGTCCGTCCGTCCGTCCATCCGTCTGTGTGCCCATGTAAACCTTGTAATCATACAACAGGTCGCAAATATGAATATATTTTGATGAAATTTGGTATATAAGCTTTTATCGGCCATATGATGAACGCCATTGAAATTTAGTGAAATTCGGTCCATGTTCAGACATATTCCCCATACAAATGACCCCTATGAAATCGACATAAATTGCCATAAGATCCAAATTATCATATAGATCTCAGTCAAATTGAGTTTGTATGTGTTTATTATATCCATTAATCAGTAGTCCAAAAAGAATCCTTATAGGACAATTCTTAGTCTTAGGCCCCAAGAAGAGCTGCTTCCCGATCTTCACTTAAATCTATAAAAAAAAAAACTAAAATATTGCACAGATTTTTCTCAAATTTGGTTTGTTTATATTTTTTGAAAATATAAGTGACTTTACCAAATATGGTCAGGATCGGGTTATTTTACGACCTAGTCCTCATATAAATATAGCAACGAATATGTACTTTTTCATATCTGCAGCCAAAAAAATTAATAACTATGCCACTCAAAATTAGTTTATGATTATATTCTATATCCAATTAGTTGGAATGAAGAGATAGGGTCTCTATTCAATCATTTATTCATTTATTCATTCGTATATTGGTCTGTGGAATTAATCCTTACAGACTATTTACAAAGAAAAACATTTTGAAATTAATTTTAGTACATAGATATTCATGAATTTAGAAAGCATATTATTTTACTTTTAATTAGATTAGTATTTAATGAGAAATCAATAAATCTATAAAGTTCATTAAATTGAATACACATTCTCCTGAGAGGGTCTGCATTTGCATAATTAGCTCTATAGAACTGTACAGATAAAGGTGAGAAGTAACGTGTTGGTCGTTGAGGAATGTTGAATGATATATTGTTAATCAAAAAACTGGAACAAACATCACCATTAATTATATTAAGAAGAAATGAAACATTTAGCATAGTTCTCCGGCTTTTTAAAGTTGGTAGCTTAATAAGGGCAAGTCTGCTGGTATAGGATGGAAGATTACTTGGATTGAAGTTTAAACTCCGAAGACAAAACAAAAGGAATTGTTTCTGCACAGATTCCAGACTGTCGGCATGAATTTGGTAGATTGGGTCCCAAATTATAGAAGCATATTCCAGGATAGGTCTCACAAGTGACGTATATAAAGTTTTGGTGACATAGGGATCATTAAACTCTTTAGCCCAAAGTTTTATGAAACCAAGTACATCTCTGGCTTTGTTGACAGTAATTGTTATATGAGGAACAAAGGTCAGTTTATGATCCAATAAAACACCAAGATCTATATAGTTATCTACTTTATCGAGACAATAATCACCCAGCATATAGTTGACAGATATCGGCCTCTTTCTGACGAAACGCATATGTTTACACTTTTTAAGGTTTAGCTCCATTAAATTTAAAATACACCAAGAATAAAATGAATTCAAATCATTTTGGAGAAAAACATGATCAGAGTGTTGATTATAACAGAAGAAAATTTTGACATCATCCGCATACATCAAGATGTTTGAAAAACGAATAACATTCGGAAGATCGTTTATAAAAAAAGAAAAAAGAAGCGGTCCAAGATGGCTGCCTTGTGGTACTCCCGACATTACATCTATCGGCTTTGAAGTAACATTTTTAAAACATACTTTTTGTGTTCTATTGGTTAAATAAGAATATATCCACTTTGCGCAAAGATTTGAAAATCCCATCATATGTAATTTCTTAAGAAGAAGCTTATGATTGACTTTATTAAAAGCCTTGCTGAAGTCAGTATAAATTGCATCAGTTTGTTTGCGTTCAAGAAAACCACGGTTGGCAATTGTAGTAAATTGTAATAGATTTGTAGAGGTTGAACATCTCTTTTGGAAACCATTTTGGAAGGGAGAAATTAACGTATTTACTTGATGGCATAGATAATCCGTTATAATTTTTTCAAAAATTTTAGGTATAATACTTAATTTAGCAATTCCACGATAATTAGTAATATCAGCCTTGTTACCAGTTTTGAATAGCGGAATAATGAATGAATCCTTCCACATAATGGGAAAATAACCGTATTTAATTGAGGTATTAAACATGAGTGTTAATGGTACAGCTAAAACTTCAGCACATTTTATTAAAATACAGGACGGAATTTTATCTGGACCACTGTTGCAGGAAAATTTAATTTTTTCAATTCATTAGAAACCACAGATATAGCAAGAGAAGGAATGGATATAATTTGAGTAGCAGTCAGTGAATATGAGCAGACATTAAAATCATCAAAAGTTGCATCGGAGTAAGTAGTAGAGAAGAAGTCAGCAAATAAATTGCATACAATAGTATCATCACAGGATTCATTATGTAGAAATTTCATAACAGCAGGATAACCCTTAGTTTTTCTCTTAGAGTTAACAAATTTGTAGAATGACTTCGGATTTCGTTTAAAATTATTTTTCATTTTGTTCAAATAGTTTAAATAACATGAATTATTCAGAGTATTATATTCGGCACGACAAACGGAGTAGTTTCCATGATCAACAAGAGATCCAGTTTTCTTATATTTTTTGTAATATTTATTTTTTTTATTCTTGACACTAGCCAGTTTCCTAGTATTCCAAGGCGGTCCAGAAACGTTTTTCGATCATTTTTTAGGAAGACCAGACTCAATAGAAGAATACATCTTGTTATGGAAAGCTACAGTCATTTGATCAATGGCACGAGTTGTATCAGTAGATAACGATAATAAGTCATGCCAGTTTGTATTATTTATAAGTTCATTAAACATAGTGTAATTCGTTTGAGCGAAACAAAAAACTTTAACACTTTTTTTAGGTGTGTCTACAAGTCCAGATGGAATGGATATATTTACTTCAATAGTAGGGTGATATCCATCTTCAGGAATAGAAATAGGGTTTGATCGCTTCGTAAAACATTCAGTAACTTCCTTAACAAATATTAAATCCAATAATTTTGAATGATCATTAAGAATTCCATTTAATTGAAAAAGATGTAAATCAAAAAAAACAAGGAAGAAAATTATAGTCGGTATAGACCAACTATACGATACCCTATACCATGCGTTTAGAGACCCTATGTCTCAGGCCTAACTAACTAGATATAGAAAATAAGCATAAACCAAATTTGAGTGGGATTTTTATTAATTTTTTCGGCTGCAGATATGAAAAAGTTCATATCGGATGTTATATCTATATGGGAACTAGGCCCAAAAATGGACCGATCCTGACCATGTTTGGTAAAATCTCTTGTATTTTGCAAAAATATATATAAACAAAATTTGAGAAGAATCAGTGCAATATTTTTGTTTTTTGATAGATTTAAGTGAAGATCGGGAAGCAGCTCTATATGGGGCCTATGACTAAGAGTTGTCCAATAGGGATCATTTTTGGACTACTGATCGATGGATGTAATATATACATACAGACCAAATTTGACTAAGATTTGTATGATAATTTGTGATCTTATGGCAATATATGTTGATTTCATAGGGGTCATTTGTATGGGGGCTAGGTCTGAACATGGACCGCTTCTCACCAATTTCAATAGCGTTCATCCCATGGCCGACAAAAGATCAAATACCAAAGTTTGTCAAAATATATTCATATTTGCGACCTGCAGTTTGATTACAAGCTTTACATGGACACACAGACGGACGGACGGACGGACGGACATCGTTAAATCGAATCAGATAGTGATTCTGATTCGATCGGTATAATTAAAGATGGGTGTAGGTCAAATATTTTTGGTTGTTACAAACAGCAGCACAAAGTCATTATACCCAAACCACATAGTGGTATAGGGTATAAATATTAAAATGTTCATCACATTTATCATTTGATTTAGTCGGAACAAATTATTTTTCTTCAGGTAAAAACTTCCACGAAATTGAAGGCAAATTGAAATCTCCAAGAACAATAACAGTGTCATCCGGATTCGCAGAACGTAGAACAGATTTAATAGCTTCTCCATGTCTAACATATAAAGACTGCGGAGACGATGGAGGGATGTATGAGCAAGTAACAAGTATTTTTTATACCCTATACCACTATGTGGTTTGGGTATAATGACTTTGTGCTGCTGTTTGTAACAACCAAAAATATTTGACCTAGACCCATCTTTAATTATACCGATCGAATCAGAATCACTTTCTGAGTTGATTTAACAATGTCCGTCCGTCCGTCCGTCCGTCCGTCCGTCCGTCTGTGTGTCCATGTAAAGCTTGTAATCAAACTGCAGGTCGCAAATATGAAAGTATTTTGATGAAATTTGGTACATAAGCTTTCATCGGCCATGGGATGAACGGTATTGAAATTTGTGAGAATCGGTCCATGTTCAGACCTAGCCCCCATACAAATTACCCATATGAAATCGACATAAATTGCCATAAGATCCAAATTGTCATATAGATCTTACTCAAATTGGGTTTGTATGCGTTCATTACATCCATTAATGAGTAGTCCAAAAATGATCCTTTTGACCCCACATAGAGCTGCTTCCCGATCTTCACTTAAATCTGTTAAAAAACAAAAATATTGCACTGATTCTTCTCAAATTTTGTTTGTATATATTTTTGCAAAATACAAGAGACTTTACCAAACATGATCAGGATCGGTCCATTTTTGGACCAAGTCCCTATATAGATATAGCATCCGATATGAACTTTTTCATATCTGCAGCCAAAAAAATTAATAAAAATCCCACTCAAATTTGGTTTTTACTTATTTTCAATGTCCAGTTAGTTGGGCCTAAGAGATAGGGTTTCAAAACGCATGGTATAGGGTATCGTATAGTCGGTCTAGACCGACTATAATTTTCTTACTTGTTTATGATTGTATTTAATTAAAACTGCAACGAATTCGATGTCTAAAGAGGAAGCAATTAATAAAACCTCAGATGATAAGATACTTGAGACAGCAATAAGAACGCCACCGCCATTCATCTTATTGCAACGGTCACGTCTAAAAATATTATATTTATTACAATATATTTCAGTATTTAAAAAGGTATGATTAAGCCAAATTTCAGTAAATACGATAATATGACTTATGTTGAAACTTTCAATATATAAAGTTGACAGTTTAGTTCGCAGACCACGAACGTTTTGGTAAACTAATGAAGTATTTTCACCAGTAAGATCTTTTAGTTTTTTGGAACGTTTGAATCAGTTTGAGGAAGGCGGCCAATATTGTTAGAATTTTGTCTAAATATATATTCTCGAACCAATGTAATTTCAGGCCAAAAGTTACGATCAATAATACGGTCAAAAAGATCATAAGAAACGGTAATTTTAAAAGATGTGATAGATCTAGGTTGAGAAAAAACGAACCTATATGTCGAAATTTCTGCTTTTTGGCCCAACTTAGATCTAACAAAGGCATCGACATCTTTAGCAGTAGTTTCAATCGCTAAACGCGAGATAAAAACAGTTTTTTTGGAGGAACAGCTGTCAGCGAAACAATTTGACCAGCATTTATCACAGGACAAGTATTTGTAGAAGGCACAGGTTTATTTAATGGCACTTCAGCAAAGCCCACAGGCAAATCAGCATTAAAATTAATTACTGAGGCATCACTCCGGTAGAAATTCACTCCGATTTTCCTGCATTTATTGCAACACCAATGTAACCCTTTATTATTATATAAAGCATCAGCAACTAGTCCAGAAAGACCACTACATTTAGTATGACATAGCTCATGGCACAGCCAACAAGTGATCATTCTTTCCCCAACACCTTTAATGGTACAATTATTCATCAAACAAGCCATTATTATTATTAGCAATGTGGTAACACTTGTAGTTTTATTTCATCCACATTAAATGCTGTATCCAATTGCTCGTTATTAACTAAATTTAGTGCGTACTCTATTTTACTTGCAGTTTGAGTAGGATTTAACAGGTTTTTAAAATAATCAGCAGACTTGTGAGCGTCTATGCTGCCAATAGTGTAAAATTCCTGTTGCCTCAATTCCTTTGCCAGGGCCCACCATTTTTTACTGTCATTTATATAATTCTATTTATTTTCAAGGCAAATGTAATGTTCTTTTCGTTTCCTTTTACAAAGCTTTTGATATAAATTTTTATTTTCAGTGTATTTTTGTTTATCGTATGTGTTTGCGATTTTTGAAATGCCTTTAGCGAAAGCAATGACTCCTCTCTGGCTTCGCTATACTGTTTATCAAACCATTTAGATATATGGGGGATTTCATGTCAAGTGCACCAACTTTTGAAACCGATGTCTTCCGATCGGGATGAAATTTGCACCAAGGTTAGTCATATTGGATAGTAGCTTAGACACAATTTTTCAACAAGATCGGTCAAGATCTCTCTGAGTTAGAGGGGATCAAAATTTGACATTTTGTCCAAACAGGTGTTTTTTCTCATCCATGTAACTTATTACCTATTGTTCTTAGAAAATTTTCTCCCAAATAGTTTAGATAGCTATTTCTTCAATATTTTGGAAAAAAATACTTAAAAAAAAAAATTGTAGACTTTTTTTTTTTGCTAAATTAAAGCATTTTTTGCCCTTTTTTTTCAAAAAGTGCATTTTTTTTTTTTTTTTTTTTATAAGAAAGCTTAGGATTTTTCCTTTAAGAGCTTTTTGGTCGCATAGTGGGATGGGAGTGGGATATCTATCAAAATAATTGTTTTGTAACTCAAGACAATGGTTTTTCAATTTTTCACAAATGCACTATTTTGAATTTTTTCCTGTTTGTGTGTGAAACCTTACAAATAAAACTTATACTGAGAAACTAGACAAATTAACCTTTCCGAAGGTATATAACATACCTTCATAACATAACAGAAGAGAATGGTTATCTGTAACCTGAAAGAGTTATTTGCAACATTTCAATCTGAACACGAGGATGTTAGAATTGGCTTCACGAAATTAACCCAAATTTACCATGAAAATGTTAAACTGATGTTGAAGGAAATCAACTTAAAGTATTTAACAGATGATTCGGCAGAAGATTTATACGATTACCGCGATTGCCTTAAATTGACTATGTGTCCTAATGCAACAACTTCTTGCCACTGAGGTGAATGTACCAATTGCCCGAAAACCACATTCATCAAAGAAAATTTAATCAACTCTTTAAATCGAGAATACATAGAGGAGGTCAAATTTGATTCTTGGATTCAGACTGACAGATGCACATTGAAAACAATTATTATAAATGTGAATGATTTTGTGGAAGAAATGTGTACAGGATTGCTAAACTTGAGAAACCATGATACATTTGAAGTCTGGTGAATTCGTTATTTCATATGATTTCGCATAAAACTATAAATATGTTCTTCAGGATGCCATACAAGCATTCCACTTCAATAACGACCAAGCAACTGTACTCACAATAGTTATTTACTACATGAAAGGTGAAAAACTGGAACACAAGAGTACCAGAAGAGAATTCTAAAATTTCGTTTCGGACGGAGCTCGTCAACATTTTAAAAACAAAAGTAGCTTCGCAAATCTTATGGCTCATGAAAAAGATTTTGGAATGCCAGCTGAATGGCATTTTCATCCTACTGCTGGAGCAAACCTTAAAAGAAATGCAGCGAAGTATAGCCTCCAGTGCTCTCATCAAGATCGCATCTTAGATGCGACTGCTTTATTCCATTGGGCAAAGAATTATTGTAAAGAAACTAAAATAGTTTTTAGTAGCAAAGAGGATCATCAGGAAACATTGAAAACACTGAAGAGCAGATTCGATGCTGCGGTAACAATCGATGGCACCGCTCAATACCATGCTTTTATACCGCTTGTCGATGGAAGACCCAAGTTGAAAAAGTTTTCTGCCTCTATTCAATGCGATTTCTTTCCCAAGACAACAAATAAACCAGCAGCGAAATCAACAGCTGAACCTAGTAACGCCAAGAAAGGATTGACAAAAAAACGCAGTAAATAAAGGCGACAAAAAGCTGGATGAAAGACTGGGTATTTAAAAATTTACAAGACTTAAATACTTCATCAGCTACAATAAATTAAGTATAAAAATAGTTATGATACAAATGGATCTAAGCAATTAAGAATAAATTTTAATAAATTAGTTAATTATCATTAATTATCATTAAAAATAAATAAAAAATAATAATTTTTCAACATTTCTATAGAAAAAAAGCGATTTTTTTCCTGAGGTTAACATATTCTACAGTATCGAGGGTATAAAATTTTAGTTACGTATGTTATATACCTTCGGAAAGTTTAGTTTGTTTAGTTTCTCAGTATAAGTTTTATTTGTAAGGTTTTAGACACAAATAGGAAAAAATTCAAAATAGTGCATTTGTGAAAAATTTAAAAACCGTTGTGTTGAGTTACAAAACATTTATTTTGATAGATATCCCACTCCCATCCCACTAAGCGACCAAAAAGCTCTTAAAGGAAAAATTCTAAGCTTTCTTATGAAAAAAAAAAAAATGCCCTTTTTGAAAAAAAGGCAAAAAATTCTTTAATTTAGCAAAAAAAAAAAGTCTACAAATTTTTTTTTTTTTTTTTAAAGTATTTTTTTCCGAAACATTGAAGAAATTGGGAGAAAATTTTCTAAGAACAATAGGTAATAAATTACACTTATGAGAAAAAACACCTGTTTGGCCAAAATGTCAAATTTTGATCCACTCTAACTCAGAGAGATCTGGACCGAGCTTGTTGAAAAATTGTGTCTAAACTACTATCCAATAGGACTGACCTTGGTATTTCATCCTGATCGGAAGACATCGGTTTCAAAAGTTGGTGCACTTGACATGAAATCCCCCCATATATATAACGTTTTAAATCGTAGGTGTTACTCAGACTATTTGGTAAAGATGAAAGTGAGCTTCCGAGTTAATCCAAAAAACTTTTACAATTTTAATTTTATTATTTTCTATAAAAATAAAAAATCTTATTTTCGATCTTTATCATTTTAATGATTGAGTTTGAAGTTATTCAGGCTCAAGATCAAAGGTTTTTACTTTAAATAAAGCAAAAAACATTGGCACATTTGTTTCAAAAATTTATCTAAATTCTGCATGACAAGTTATACAGCTGTTTCGGGAAGATTCATCAACCCTCATCAGTAACCAAAAGCAGTAGATAGTTTGTTTGGTAAAAAGTTAAATTCATATATATTTGCTGAAAACAACCAAATGAGAATTCCAGCAAAAGTTATTCTGTTTAAGCCTCTTCCAATATAACAAGCTAAAATATAAAACAATTTTGAAACAAATATGTTTGTATATGAGTACACACAGCATACTGTCCCGAAACAGCTATATAACCTGTCATGCAGAATATAGATAAATTTTTGAAACAAATGTGCCAATGTTTTTTACTCTATTTTAAAGTTAAAACATTTGATCTTGAGACTGAATAACTTCAAACTCAATCACTTTTACAATTTTGTTAACTCTAAAAGAAAGGTTAGTGGATTTCCATCATCCATGATGTTTGAGGGTGTTGAATCGTCGAACGTGCTTGAAATATCGGATTTATTTGCTAATTTTTTCCACAAAACGTACTCTCCTGGTTGTGTTACATCGTCTGTTTATCTATATAATATTAACGTTTTTAACATTGTTTCCAATTTTATGATAACAGAAGATGAAGTCCTTAAAGGTTTACAAAACCTTAAATTTTCCAGCTCTCCTGGGCCTGATGGGATTCCATCATCTATTCTTAAATCGTGTGCAGATCAATTACATATTCCTCTAATGAAGTTTTTCAATTATTCGCTGAATACAGGTTACTTTCCTAATTGTTAGAAAGAGAGTTTCATCATTCCTCTGCACAAGAACGGTAATCGACATGCTGTTGAGAATTATAGAGATATTGCAAAATTAAGTGAAATCCCGAAGTTATTTGAGCAAATTGTTACAAACAGACTCATTCATATGGTAGGTAACTTCATTTCACCTTCCCAGTATAGTTTTGTTAAAGATAGGACGGTAACAACCAATTTAATAAAATTAACCAGTCATGTTTTTGAATCTTGTTCTTTTGGACATCAAACTGATGTAATTTATACTAAATTTAGCAAAGCTTTCGATGCTCTTAGTCATGGTTTATTATTGTAGAAACTGAATATTTTAGGCTTCCACCTAAACTTTTAAGTTGGGTATTGTCTTATTTGAAAGATCGAACTCAGCGCGTTATGTTCAATAATCAAATATCGAAGAAAATTTTAGTAACATATGGGATGCCTCAAGGAAGTCATCTTGGACCTATTCTATTTGTTTTTTATCTAAATGATCTTACTTCTATTGTTAAGTTCTCTAAAGTTCTTATGTACGCAGACGATGCACAGTGTGAGATTTAGTCAATCTAGCATCTCAAAATTAATTTTTATATGAAGTTTTAGAGATATCAACTTGAAATTTGGCACGATCGTTAAGGAGATTATAAACTTCAATATGGTGAAAGATAACTAGTTCCAACTAGTGTCAAAGGGGACTAGTTCCGAACTATCCTCAAAAACACTAGTTGGGGACAATTTTTTTTTACACATTTATATTAAAAATTTCTTCTTTTTTTCTCTTCTAACTAAAACTTGTCGATATATTGATATAAGTACCCACATACAACCATTTCTATAAAATGCTTCAAGTTTCGAACTTTAGTTTTCGATGATTCTTTGCAAATGAGAAAAATAAAAAGTTAATGTTGTTTAAATGTTAAATTTATTGATATCTAAAACATAATAAAGAGGAAAAACTAAAAATTTCAACGAAAGTTCTTAAAAGAATGGAAAATATTCAAAATAAGATATCAATCAAAAACCAAAATAAAGAAATTATATACAAATTAGACAGAAATTAAAAAGCGAAAAGTAGAAATAAAAAAAAAAAAGAAATTTATACAAAATTAAAAATTCCAGAGAAAATTCATCATTTAGTTGGGTGTCAGACAAAAGTGCAATGACCTCAGAAGGTAAAGTAGAACGCTTGGTTTTTGGGGGCAAACGTAAACTTGCAATCAAAGGGTCTGACGTGATAAGCAACCTATGCAATAAATCTATGTTGGTGTCAACTCGGCACGTTTTTCTTGTGAACAGTTCGCGATACTGTCTCGACTCTTTGTTGCGTGCTTCTTGCGCTTCTTCAGAAAAGTTTCCTATGGGAAGAATGCATGAAGAAATGATAGCTCCTCCATGAAACAATATTTTGTAGAGAGTTACTGGCATATAGTACCAAGGATATAAACTCAAATAAAGCTCTCTTGTTTATGCAAATAAGTATTACTCCAAACCGCTTGATCAGATCGACATTTATGCCTGTAATATCCGATGTCTTTTCTGCTTCTTTGAAAAATCTTCTGGCCGTATTGCCATCATTTGAGTTTCCTGTTTTCTGTTTCGGCATATCCACAAGAAGACCCATTTCGTTCCTAAACCTGTCTTGTATTTTTTTCTTCCTTCTTGCAACGCTCTCCTTATTTTCATCGCCTGATACGTACCATTTTTCTATTTCCAATCTGTAAGAAATGTGCAACAAGCACTCCATAAACCTTATGTAGGCATGTAGAGGTGAAAGACCAACAGCAAGCATATTTTCATCGATTTCTCGCTGTGATAAGGCATTCATGTCGTTCATAGTTTTTGGAGTTGAACCACATATATAGCACGCTTGCGATGACGTGTAATTTGAAAGACCGCTGCACACTTTACCGTCAATCATACATAGAATTAAATTGGCTTTAACCGTGAAACTATAACCGTGAAGCTCAAAGCTAGTTGGTTCCAAAACAGAAATTTGCTGCCGAATATGCTCCACTTCCGCTTTAATGACCTCACGCGTCTCTTTCGTGAAAATAAATTTGATCGGCCTACAATATCTTGTCGAAGACGCAGCTGGATTTTGCCAAAAAAAATATGTTTCCTTCCTTCAGCTCCAGAGTTAAGTTGAAGAGGCACCATCGAAAGAGAAAACATGCTTTCGTCTGACATGTTGTCATCCGAAAATTTTTGCTTGTAACGGCTCTGTTCAGCTCCATCGCATCCCCATTTTATTATTGTGCTTAATTCATCCTGAATGGCAGGGAACGACTTAAAAACCTCATATTGTGCATCTATTAATCTTTTCACCGTGTGGTCTATTAAGGATTGCAAATTGATTTCGGCATATATTTCAGTAACAGTAACAAGGCACAATAATTTTGATTGCTTAACGAGGTCATAGCATGGATACAATTTCGGACTGTATGGTATCGTATGCAATCGTATTCCACGGTATTGCTCAGTTGATAAATTTTCGTCTACGATCATGGCCAGTGCTTGATCTGATGTAAGAATTTTCTTTTCAATAATGCTTACCCTTGCTCTTTTTATAGCTGTACCTCTCGAAGGGGATGCAGCCGACAACTCTTTGACAATGTTTGCTGAGTCTCTTTTTCCACAGGATCTCAGATGCATTGCGGTAGCCATAGTTAATTGTTCCGAAGCTACATTTGATATTAACTCTTTGCATTTCCGTTTTTGTGTACTCGAAGCACTTTCAGCAAACTCTTTTTCTCGCCTTTCGCGTTGCGGTATTTGTTTTGAAGTTGATGGTGCGTGATCAAGAGCAAAATCAACAGCAGAAATTTTTGAACTTAGCCAAATAGCATTGTCATGCATAAATCTTGCTTTATCACGGTGAGATTTGCTCCATCGCGATTGAAATTGGAAGCAAAGTTTTTTTATACGATCTTTAATTTTGGTATCGTCAACATCTGGACCAAAAATTGATATAACGTGCTTTTCGACCGCTTATGTTTTTTCGCTTTTCACCTTGCTCAACCAAATCCAAAATAGCTCCTCTCGTGATATTTATCTCATACTAAAAAAAGGCAAAAAATGGGCAGGATTTTATTTTTGAAATTTGTTTTGGGCACATTAACAAAGATTCTGCTGGCATTCCCATCACGAAACTCCGTGGGACTTGGAAGTTCTAGTCTATCAAAGATTTGAAAGCTTTAAAATTTGTCTTACCTTTTAGCTGGTTATAAAACAATTTTTTCAAAATACTTGAGTGCAAAAATAAATATTGTAAGCAAAAATTTTAAGTTTAAGTAATAACCTTCAATACAAAAAATATTTTAGGCCAAAAAAAACCACTCACAACTTCGACCTGATCACTCAAACTTTTGTGATCAATGCAAGCTTGCAAATCAATTTTTGCATGCTATGCAATTGCACGTGTTTGATAGCTGTTATCACGCCAATAACATTTTTTTATTCTCTTTTGTGTTTGTTTTCGTAACAATTGGGGTCTCTTCTCACGTAAAAAAAAATATGAGCGAGTTACGAAAACATTTTTTTTTTTTAATTTCGAGATGCCAGTTTGATTAAATCTCACAGTGTGCGATGTAAAATTGTTTTTATCCTTTGAAAGTATTTCTGATTGTAATTTCTTGCAAATAGACCTTGAGAAACTTGCTGAATGGTGTGCTATTAATGGAATGTCTCTTAATCTGAAGAACTGTAAATACTTTCGTTTTATAGGTCGAAACCAATACATTGTGATTACTATAATGGATCTTGTAGGCTAGAAAATGTTTTATCATTTACTGATTTAGGTATTTTACTCGATCACAGGTTAAATTTTAAATCACATGTTAATTATTGTGTCAACAAAGCGAAATCGTTACTGGGTTTCATGAAAAGGTGGTCCAGGGAGTTCGATGATCATTATGTCACTAAGAATCTATTTATTAGTCTTGTTAAGTCAATTTTTGAATAAGCATTTGTAGTGTGGTCCCCTAATTAAAGTTGTTATATTGACTACATAGAATCTATGCAGAAAAAATTCCTATTATTTGCGTTACGTGGTTTGCGAGGAATTCAATTTTTTTCGTTGTATATGTACTCAATTTAATGAATTTTATAATTCATGTTCCGTGTCTGGTCCTATTGATATAATTTAACGGTTAATTTTACATGATACTTAGACATGTTGCCAACTGCTTTCAGTATCTGTATGTAGTGTTGTGTCGGGATTTTCTTTAGTGTATGAGAAGTATCCGACTGCCTCCAGATATGTGTTAGGGAATCTGTTAGGAAAAACCGTTTCTGTTCCTGTTCCTGTTTATGTTTCCTGTTATTTGTTCCTGTTCCATAATATCATAAAAATTAATGTTTAAACAATTGACTACCATTCCTGTCATCTATTTGTATTTGTTCCTGTTTCATAATATCATAAAATTTTATGCTCCAACAATATGTTCCAGTTTCCTGGCATCCATTTTTTCATGATTGAAAAAACCTGCCCAGTACCTGCTGTTTTATGATTCCTGTATTGTTTCCGGTTTGCTGTCCAGCTGTTTTTCACCATAATTGTTTCCTGTTTCATAATATCCTAAAATTTTATGTTTCAACAACAATTTGTTCCCGTTTCCTGTCATCTTTTTCTGCTCTTTTGAAAAACCGATTCAGTTCCTGCTGTGTTTTGATTCCTGTATTGTTTCCGGTTTGCTGTATTGTTTCCAGTTTCCTGTATTTGTTCCTCTTTATCCAGCTGTGATCATCATAATAGTTTCCTGTTTTCATATAATTTCATAAAATTTTATGTTTCAAATAACACTTCGTTCCTGTTTCTTCCACACTTTTACCAGTTTCTTGCTCATGTTTTTGTTCTGGTTTCCTGTGTTGTTCCTGTTCGACCAGCTGTTTTCACCATTCATATTCATAGTGATCTGTAAAATGTTCGCCAATTTCGAAAAACTCTCAATTCCATCTCCGACTCCAACTCCAGTACAAACACCGCGACTCCGACTCTGACTTCACAGCCCCGCTTGAAACAGTATAAATTCTTCAGAAAGTATACCTTCTCTAACAAGTACTCTTTACAAAGAACATTTCTCTAGCAAAGTTCCTTTCTTATAAAAGTGCTTTTCTCATAAAAGTGCCTTATAAAAATACCTTTTTTATAAAGGTACCTTTTTATTAAAAAAGAAAACTATGTGAGTCCGATCACAGGGGAGATGTGTACACATCTATTTACACAGCAATTAAAATCAAACAGTAAGCGCCATCTATGTATAGCAAGCAACTGCTATGGTTGTTATACTTGATGGTTGAGTTGTTTGCTATACATACATGGCGCTTTCTGTTGGCTGTTGAGTCAGCTTAAAAAATTTAAATCATAATCTTTGCACCAATGCACTTATATATACCTCACACCGATTTTCCCTCACGCTGTTTTTGTGATTTTATTGTAAAATAGATTTTTACCCCTCTGAGCGCAAAGATGTTTAAACATCAAAAAACTTTTTGTTAAAAAGTACATTTTCGTTAGAGTAATTTTTATTTAAAAAAAAAAAATTCCTGAAAAAGTACTTTTTCTAAAAAATTACCTCTGGTTAAATAAGTACCTTTCGTGAAAAAGGTTCCTTATATTAAAAAAATACCATTTCATAAAAAGTGCCTGTCCATAAAAACTATATTTTCTTAAAAAAGTACTTTTTTTAAATAAGTTTTCTTAAAAACATATTTTTCTAAAAAATTACCTTTTCTTAGAAAAATACCCTTTCTTGAAAAAGTATACATTCATTTAAAAAATACCCTTTTTTACAGTAGTACGGCTTCTTAAAAAGTAACTTTTCTTAAAAAGTATATATATATATGTATTGGTTCCTTTAGTTCCTATAAGGAGCATAGCACCACAACAAAATTTCGCCATTCGTTTCTACATGGTGCAAGATTCTTTATTTCACTCAGATTTCAGATCCTCCGGTCATCACGTTATGCCTCTGTTATTGGCCATTGAATTTCTCATAACGATGTCCGGCACAACGTTAAAAAGTAAAGGTGATAATATGCAGCCCTGTCGAATACCCGCTTTAACAGAAACCTTGTCGCTTATTGAATTTTGGTGTAGTATACGACAATTTGCGTTTCTGTACAACTCCTGGTTAATCTCTATTATTTTCCTTGGAACGTCTTTACAGGTCAGTGCTTTCCAAATGGCATCATGTGAAAGTGTATCAAAAGCTTTTTCGAAATCGATAAAGACCAGGTAAAGGGGCGATCTCCATTCCACTGACTGCTCAATTATAATGCGGAGGCTGTTTATATGATCTAAGCAAGACTTTTGAGATCTAAAACCCGTCTGTTTACGAAACTCTTTGTCAAGGGTGCCGGAATGTCTTCTATTGATAATGTTAGCAATTATCTTGTTTATCATGCTCAGGAGTGTGATTCCTCTCCAGTTTCTGCACTCTGTGAGATCTCCTTTCTTCGGTAAGTTGATGACCAAGCCCTCTTTCAATTCGTCGGAGAGCTCATTATTGTCCCACAATCATTTTACCACATTCTGGAGCAGGAAGACACTTGTTTGGGGGTCTGCTTTTAACAGCTCAGGATTGATGTTGTCAGGTCCTGGAGCCTTGTGGTTTTTTAGGGCGTCAACTGTTTCTGCTATTGTGGTGGTTACTGGTATATCGGTTCTCTCGGTATGGGTAGTGCAATTGCATATTGGGTAGGTTATGTGCATTTCCACTGATAACATGTTGGCATAATGATGTGTCCAAATTTGAAGCTGTGCATTTTTTGAGGTGATGAGATCGCCGTTGTTGTTTCGTAACGGTTTTGACGAAGTGAAGTTTTTATTAGCAAGTTTTTTTATTGTTCTATACAAGTCGCATGTTCTGCCTGACTCGGCTGCAGTTTGTGCTTCTGTGGCAAGTTTTTCCGACCATTTACGTTTGTCTCTGCGCACGCAGTGCTTAACTTCTCTGTCAATAGAACTGTAGATGGCCTGCAGTCTGGATTAAAAAGTACCCTTTCTTAAAAAGTACCTTTCTTTGAAATGTACCCTTCCTAAAATGGTACCTTTTCTTAAAAAAGTATACATTTTTCAGAAAGTATATTTTCTTAAAAGCGTACCCATTATTAAAAAAGTACCCTTATAAAAGTATATTTTCTTAAAAATTTACATTTTCTTAACAAAAGCCCTTTTCTTAGTAAAAGTACCTTTTCCGACAAAAGTATAATTTCTTAAAGAGGAATTTCTTCGGAAAAATTCACCTTTCTTTGTAAGGTAACTTCTTTTAAAAATAATTTTTTTTATATACCTTTTTTTTGAAAAAATACCTTTTCTTAAAAAATACGTTTTCTAAAAAAAGTAGCTTTTATTCAAAAAGTATTTTTTTTTAATTACCTTTCTTAATAAAGTACCTTTTCTTAAAAATTTAAATTTTTCAAACAGTACCTTTTTATAACAAAATAAATTTTCTGGAGAAAGTGCCGTTCCTTTTAAGTGTGCCTTTTCTTAAGGAAGCAAAGTTACTTGAAAAAGTTCATTTTCTTAAATATAAAAAAAATTTTCTTTAACCCTGGATGGTTACTGTTCGTCGAATCGACGAAGCTCATTTATTCTTTATCATATAAACCAAAAAAAGGGGCCATTTTCGTATCGAATTTTAAGGCTGAAAAAGAATTTTTATTTTTATATTTTATTTTTTTCTTTATTTTTTAAAATGTTTAACTAAAAAAAATTTTTGTTTATTTTTTTACTTTAAAAATCGTTCAGCTAGAAATTTAAAAAAAAAATTGTTCGTCGATTCGACGAAGAGTAACTTTAATGTACTAAAATGAAGAGTAACCTTCCAGGGTTAACAGGTATCTTTTCTGAAAATTTTAACTTATATGAACGTATCATTTCTTAAAAAGTAAATTTAAAAAAACTACCGGGTAAAAACATATGAAATCAACCGAAAATATTAACATTTGTGACCTCATCACCAAAATTTGATAAGATTTTGTACACATTATCTATGGATCGGCACAATAATATTTGCCAACTTTCAGACATATAGCCTTCGAACTTTCAGAATTATGGCCATTCCAACTTGGCAAAAATCAATAAAAATGCACTCAGATGCCTTAACACAATTTTTAATATCTCGAAAAGTATTCATTGCACGTTAATAATGAAGGGCTCATTTTACAGACTAAAACATGCGCCATTCCAAAAAATTTTTCTTCAAATTTTCGATCAAGGATAATGTAAATAAAAAAAGGACTCAAATTTCCAAAGGATATTTCTCGAAAATCAATACTTTTAAAAATTTCAAAAAAATATATGTTAATTCTTATTATGTTTTGTACAAGTCTGTCAAATTTCAATGTGGACTCTTTATTACAACATTAGTTATTAAGAAAAAAGCAGGCGAAGGTTTATGTATTTCATGAAATGTACCAAAATACAAAAAGGTGACAAATTACAAAAAGAAGGACAAATCAAATGTAACGGAACTTTTTCGACTTTTCTTTGCTTAAACTCTTTTTCTCCATTGCTAAACCTTTAATAAAAAGTACAACATAATGTATTATCATTATTAAACACTTTATTACAGCATATTTATTTATTTCTGAAGGATTTCAATTAAAAAATCTGCATCTGCCGCGTATCGCTTGACTTTAATTTTTTTTTTATCTACAGGTTCAATAGAATGCAGCTTTTGAGTTCCAGGAATAGTACGCAAATCTTTAAAACGAATTTGAAGGAACCGTGCTTCTTCTTCGTGGTCTTCTAGAGTTAAAAACTCGAAATTACAGTTCAAAAGATTTTGCAGGCACCATTCATATAATTGTTTTGGAGTAGTTATTTGACCTTGTAATGGACGCTGTAAACTAGCTCGACGTGCCTCTCTCTTTACGGTACCTCCAAGACCGTCACTTGGGCCTTTTCCATGGCTTGTTGCAAAAAAATGCCACTCAGCATTACATCCAAAATCTTCCATATGATAACATAAATTGATAAAGTTCTTTTTATTTTTAAACTGGGCAGCACTACCGTCTGAAAAATACGTGATTTTCTTCGGGGTTGTTTTAAACTTTTTTCTCAAAAATACATTGAGGTGGCGATGGAACAGGTGAACAGCTACAGAATCGTGTACAAGACAATCAGATATTATTATAAAGTTTGTATGTTGTGTTTTTCCATCTGATTTAAAATAAATAGCAATTGGGTATAAAGTGGCCTGAGAGTTGTTCCAGTGAATCCCTGGACTGCATCCTGAATAGTAAAAGAAGCATTTTCTGAAAAATAACAAACTGCTATATACTCATTTTCTTCCAAATTTGATTTTCTTTCGCTCAGATATGCTGCCTGCTGTTTTGCAATAAATGAATGAGGTAATAGAATTTCAAGTTTTTCACATAGGGAATCCACAAAAACGTCGGCTTGGCCAATCATGGTCTCCAAATTATCCCTATCTACACTTACCCATTGTTTATATGTTATTTCATCAATATCATTTTGCTCTAGTAATTGATTTAGTTTTGCTTTTAAATTTTCAATTCCTGGACACTTGTTACATATACGTAGGTGACACTTTGAAGAAGATGGAATGCATGTCATTTGTTTCAAACAATCTTTGTAACATTCAAGCTGATAATTCGGAACACCAGCAGTTAACTTTTTTAAATTTATAGCATCAATCATCAGCTTCACATTTTGATGCTTTGTACAAACACACACGTTATGAGATCCACTCGCATTAGCTAGAATTATATTCCTCGGACGAAGTTGGCAAAACTTGGAAATACCTATTTTTATTCCATCATGTCGTTCCTTGAATAAGGCGTACATTTCTCTTAAGTTTCCAAGCAAAAGTCTTTTATTTTTCCTGACTTTTGTACCATTTTCAAAAAAAGACACGAAATCTTTCTGTCCGGGCATACACCTGCTGACGTCATCGGATTCATAAAAGGATTTTACTAAATTGCTTGTCACTGGTGAAATTGGACTTCCCAGTTTTGGGTTAGGCGTACTCATCACACCCTTTGTTTCAACCAAATGCTTAACTTTTCGCGCGATATAGTTTGTAACCAGGAATTCTTCCTCAATTTTATGTATTGCCCAGCTTTTTGGTAAAATTGTTAGCAGTTGGATTTTCTCACTATTTTTTGTTAATGTTTTAAACTTTTCTTTTAATTGTTCTATTATTTCGGATTGTGGGCACATATGCGAAGTTGATTGTGCTGAACCGTGGAAAGTTTTGTCTTGAATCGAATCACTTATTTTCCTGAATTTTGCATCTCTGTACCGTTTTTGATGTAACTTCTTCTTTTTTATCGGAGATTGTTGCAGATGCAGTAAAGATTGGTTTAATTTTGAAATAGCAACTTCTTCCGTGCCTGACGCAATTTCATCTTCTTCCGTGCCTGACGCAATGTCATCGAAAGTATCTACATTTTCGTTTATGTCTGAACCTTCTTCCAAATTAGATTTATTAGATTTCTTCAGATGCGAAAATTTTATTCTACATGTCCCACAAATTTTATTTGAGATCGTAATGTTTTTATCCTTAGTATACTGTAGCATCCATTCTTGGACTTGTCTTAAACTTTTATTGCACCCAGTGTGACCGGATTTTTTAAAAGGATTAAAGCAAAATGTTGAATTGAATGGCATATTTTTTATTTAAATACCACAACCGAATGAATTGTGCACGACTTTTTTGTATGGACAATAATTATAATTTATTTAAATATTTAGTCTCTTTTTTTTTTGTTTTTTTAAACGATCAAGTCACTTTAACACTATAACACTTTGACATTTAGCACTTATGAAATCTAGTATTCAACTGAAGTTTGACTTACAGTCTCTGAACTATTTATACTGTTTTTTTTTTTTTTTGGTACAGAAAATAGATTTCAGGTAAAAAAATACACGCCTTGCTTTTCTTGAATTGGAAAATTTGCGTGAACTACGGGTCATAAAATGTTTTTTAAATAGGGACTGAATTTGCTACTGCCAATAAGCCGACCACAGGTCATAAAATATTTGTACATTTTTTGTGAGAACAGGCAATAAATCTTTCGCCTAGGTTGTAAAGTCGAAAAAGTTCCGTTACATTTGATTAAACACGACTTAAAATATAAACACGACTTAAAATATAACTGAACTCGAACCTGTTTATTGTACATGTTCTGTTTTTTCTTACTACACGAGCCACAACACGACTTAAAATATAACTGAACTCGAACCTGTTTATTGTACATGTTCTGTTTTTTTTTTTTTGCAGTACACGTACCAGAACATGAACTTCAAATAAAGCAACACTCAAAAATGTGTGCTTTATGTGTGATTGAAACAAAAAGTACGTGATACAAAAATGTTCGTGTAAACAACGAAATATTAAAACGAACAGTCATGGTTGTGTTGGGCACCGAAGAAAATTTAAAAACAAACATAATTGATATGAAAATAAAAATATGTGTGTGTTGGTCTAAGTTATGTTTGTTTACATACATGTACGAGTTTTTTATTCAGTGTGTGTTTTTTTCTGAACTCTGGTTTTTACCCTACCATTTCTTACAAATAAACTCTTTTTAAGGAACATAGCTTTCCATAAAATGGTACCTATTCCTAAAAAAGTAGCATTCCACAGAAAAGAATGTTTTAATAAAAATGTACCATTTCATCTAAAAAAAAAAAAAATAACTTAAAAAAGAACTCCACGATCTGGCCTCGTATCTTAAGTATATACTTTCAGTTGGACATGGTCTTAGATATAGAAATATTTTCTGTTAGACTGTCTTTGATGACACAGACTTTGTATGTATAGTTTTATTTTATGTAACTTTTTAATAAAGAAAAAATATAATGATGTCATATATTTATGACAAATTAAAAATTCAGGAAAATTTTTTAAACATATTAAAATTATTCTAAATTTTAAAAGCTTCTATTGAAGTCTTAAGTAACACAAAAATTTCCATTAATGTAAAACAACTGCTGTCATACATTACTAACACTTACTTGGCCATTTCGGATAATTGTAGACGGCCATCTTTATTGGCATCAAAAACTTGGAGCTGTAATCATAAATTAAAAACAGTGAATTTATTAAAATAACAAACTTATCTTGTCGGTGTTTAAAAATGTGATTGAGAAAATATTTTAATTTTATACAATTTAAAAAGATACTTCATAATGAAATTAGCATACTTTTAGGCAGTCTAATTAATTTTGTTGTTAATGAATTTTTCGTTTGCCTTATTTATTTATATTTTTTTTTGTTATGCTTAAATACATGCTTTGATTTACAGCAACTCAAAGGCGCCCCTTTGTAGTTGGCATATTTTGAATTTTTTTATTTTAATAACCATTTGATGTATACTTTCGGGGTTGTTAATTAAAAATAAACTGTTGCATATTTTGAATGGTTAGCATTTTTCAACCTTAATTTATATATATATATATATATATATATATATATATATTTATTTATTTATTTTTTAATACACCAAAACACTATGAGAGTTTTTTTATAACCAAAAAAAGGTAACATCATATAAAGATAAGATCTATGGGGGGAAAAAAAACTTTTGCATCTTTTATCTAAAAAAAAGAAAATCCCATCTATTCAAAACACAGTTTGGGCAGTTTTCTTACAAATTATCCAAACGATAGAAAGATAAAAGGAAGATTTGCTTGAGTTAACAGTGTACATTTAGGTTTGCGTGAGCGATATTTTAATTTATGCAAATAAAGGAGATGACTGTTATAAATTTATAAAATAATACTTAGCATATATTTAAGTAGAGATGAAAAGTTCTGATTTTTATAACTATGTATATTAAACATTTCTTTTCATTACAAACTTTTTAATATTTAAGTAAATTGTAAAAAAACTTGGGAATTTTTTATTGGCATTGTAATTTCATTAGCCAACAACTTTTATTACCATTCAATGGTAATTATTTAAACATTCTGTGATCAGGGTATAATGAGTTGGGCAGATGTTTGGAATTAACAAAAATATCTTACCAGGACTAACCTATTATTATACCCATTGACTTCGAATCACTTTTGGAGTCATTTAGTAATGTCCATCCGTCCGTCTGTCCGTCTATCCGTCTGTCTGTGAGTCCATGAAAACTTCATAATCAAATTACAGGTCGCTAATATTAATTTAATTTGACGACATTTTTCATTCAAGCTTTTGCGCATAATAAGAAGATCGCCATTGCAATTTGTGAAAATCTATGCATGTCCATTAGGGTGGCCCTTAATAAAAAAAAAATGTTCAAACCCTCGGTCGCACTCCCTAGAAATATGCGAATAGCAAAAAAAGTGAGAAATACAAAGTTTTGAGCCAATCAAAAAACATTTAGAGGTGGCTCAACGCGATTGAAAATTTCAAGTGTGTTTATATGGGGAAAATATGACTTTTTTTCAGATTTTACGAAAATTTTGTTCTATCGATTAATTTTGCCGACAAATTGTTATATAATTCGGGATCAGTGTTAAATTATCCTTTCAAAAAGCTATAGAACTTCAAAATCGAATAAAAAGTCGCCAAGAAATAGCAAAAGCCCCAGACCACTTTTGATCCAAAAAAAAAACGAGATCATGAAATTTGATGGCATTTTTTCAACATTAAGAAATTAATTAAAGCCAACATTTTGTTTTAGTCTCTATACCTGTAAGAACTCAGATATGAAGTATTGATTTATTACCACCTTGTTAACCTATTAAGCATTAAGACCGAAAATGGAAAATTTTTTTGATAAAATTTTGAAAATTCCTTCTTCAAGTTTTGAAAAATTTTCTTTAACAAAATTTATAAAAATTGATCTAGCTCTTTAAGGTCTTCTTAAATGCACACCATAGATTAACTGTGTGAATTTTTAGATAAATCCCTGTGCCAGAATTTGTTTTACAAGGATTTTATTTTTGCGGATTTCAAGAAAAATGGGATTTTTGTAAAATATTCTGTAAATGTACTATTTCTAAATACTATGTATCAAAAATTCATCACTTTTCTACTTTTAAATGTTATATCTTATCTTAATAGCCTAGGGTTTCGGAAAAAATATTATGACCCCATTAACCCTTTTGGAATTGGGGTCACGTATGACCCCAAGCTAATAAAAAACAATTTATTCATAAAATTCAAATATTTTGTAATGCTATTGAATTTTTAGATCCGACGCTTAAAATGTAATAACTAAATGTGTAGAACTTCCGTTCCTAAAATTTGAGTTAAATCGGAGAACGTTAACCCATTATTTGCCAAGGCCAGCTTTGGACTTTAAGATATTTTTAAATAAAAATTACCGAAAACGAGTTTTTCTATTAAACTCAATGAAACCACTATTTAACCCTTCTGTGCTCCTGGGATCAAAATAGTTCATTGTGATATATCTTTGGTGCAATTATCTGCTTATTGTTGGCGAATATAAATTAAAACAACTTTTAACCAATTTTTTATAAAATTATTTCTTTATTTCGTTATTAATTTCCTGTACAACAAGACATGTCTTATAATTAAAGTACAGGATTTTCGTCGTTCAAAAATTCGCCACAAAATTAAAATACAAAAAAAAAAAAAATTATAACTTATTTAAAATAAAGTAAAATAAATACAAGAAATTATTAAAATTCATGAATTTAAAAAATGAAAATTAAATATATTTAAACAAAGTAACTAAACAAAAATTTCTTAAAATGTATCGCGTTGCTAACTAATTGTTGGTTGTGTGGAATTGCATTCCAAAGACGTGTGGCGTTTATGAGAAATTGCCATTCTGACACAAGGCATCGACGCATAGAGATAATAAGTTTTTTGCCCCTTCTGGATCTAGCAAACTGTATTTGATCATAAAGATATAGGGGTTTCTCAGTGTAAATAATTTTGTGCAAAAACATTAAAACCCTTATATTAATAAGGTTATCGAATGAGACTCCATAAAGACTTTTTGAGAAAGTCGAAACGCTATCACGTTTCTTCAGTCCATAAACATATCTAACAATATTGTTGTACAAAATATTTAGTTTTTTCTTGCTGGCGTAGTCGCAGTTGCCAAAAAGTTCACAGCCATAAAGTAGACCAGGAATTAAGTATGCCTTTGCAAGAAGATGTCTTACTCTTAACGGCGTAAAATACTGAGTTACCCAAAGCGATCTTAGCTTTATATACGTTTGAACCACAAGTGTATCTACGTGGCTTGACCAAGTCAAGTTGTTATTGAAAACCATGCCAAGATTTTTTACCTTTTTTACAATCTCGATTTTCTGATGGTTTATTAGTATATCATGTTCAAGAACAGGCTGAAATTTTTTTTATGAATAATCAAACATTTTGATTTATGCGGGTTGAGACAAAGTCTATTTGCAGTGGCCCAAAAATGTATTTTATTAAGGTCATAGTTTAGCTTTTCAACATTTTCTTCTATGGAGCTTACTGGACTACTCAGATACAGCTGAACGTCGTCCGCATACATGTGTATTTTGCAGTGAGATAGTTATTGTGGCAAATCATTGGCATAGGTGGAAAAAAGAAGTGGACCCAGAATCAATCCTTGAGGTACGCCTCTCGTGAGTGTTACAGGTCTTGAGGTCGAATTATTAACGTATACAGATTGAGTCCGATTTGTGAGGTATGAATGTAAAAGCTGCGTAGAAGTGGATGAAAAGTTAAAAAAGTGTTTTAGCTTCATACATAGTGTTTGATGGTTTACTGTATCGAACGCCTTTGAATGGTCGAGAAGTACCAAAAAGTTTATGTTACCACAATCAAGTTCACCTCTTATGTTCTCGGTTACATTAACCAAAGCTGTAGTACAACTGTGGTTAGAACGAAATCCGGACTGCTTGCCAGACATTAGTTGATTTTCGTTTATATAATTGCTCATTTGTAGATGTAGTAGTTTTTCCATTACTTTTGATAGAAAGCTTAATATAGCTATTGGGCGATACTCCGTTTTCGATTTTGGAATAGGTATTATTTTTGCATATTTCCATTTAGTAGGGAAAGAACTTGATGTAATAATGGTGTTAAATAGGTGTGTTATATAAGGCAATATTAATGGCAAAATGATCTTGATAAACTTGGGATGTAAGTTATCGAAACCCACGGCGTTTGATTTTATTAATGAAAAACTGGATAATACATCAAACTGACTAACACAAGAAAACTCAAATGCAGTTTGTTCAAAAGAGGAGCTATTATTCATAATATTTTTGTTCGAATCTGTACTGTTCACTATTGTCGTCGGAAGATAAGTGAAAATGCTATTAAGTTCGTTTGCATCAATTGGGCAGGTTTCATTTTTATTATTTTTGCCAATACCAATATCTCGAATGGTTTTCCATGTATCCTTGGAGTCAATGGCGGATGAAAATCGTTCGGAATAGTAATTAGTTTTAGCCATTCTTATTTTAGAATTAGCCTCACTTCTAGGAGTGCGAAAATCGAGTTTCAATTCATTCGTTTTGAAACGTTTCCACCGGGAATAAGCAAAATCTCTGCGTTGTATTGATTGCTGGACATCAGTTGAAAACCATGGTTTACTCTTTGTGGTAACTTTTTTCTTTTTTAACGTAACTGTATCATCAAAGAGGCTTAAGATATTACGTTCTAAAAACTCCAACTGATCATCAACAGAAGTCATTTGGTATATTTGGTTCCAATTGAATAAGTTGAAATTTTCATACAACAAACTATAGTTAAGATTCTTGTAATCACGATAGGAGAAAAAAATTTGATCTTCTTGGTGAAGCTGGAAATCACAGGCTAGAAAAACCAGATCATGTTTAGAAAAACTGGAAGCTGAGATTTGATCATACAGCAGGACCTTCGACGGATTAGCGACAAATATTAGATCAATCAATGTACTGCTGGACGTTGTAAAGTGTGTTGGTGTTGTAATATTCGTTGGTGTAAGTCCTAATGACTGCATACTATCTTTAAACGACAATTCTTTTAGTAGATTCGAATTGAAATCTCCCAAAATTGCTATATCATTGTAAGGCATGGTTAAGATTTCCATTTTGTTCATAAAATCGGCAAAAGGTACATCACGTTTGGGTCGGTAAGCACAACCAATCAGCATTTTTCTTCCAGATGATGAGATTTCAACAAAAATATACTCAATTCTGTCATTTTCTTCCGCCTTGCAACGAAAACTACATGTTATAGTATTTTTGTGTAAATTATAAAACAATAAATACTCGAAGTTTGTTGGCAGCACTATGTGCTTATTATTTTATTGTATTTCTTATTTTATTAGTACCATTTTGACAGCACTATATGCTTAGAGTTTATAATTAAAACTAAACTTACAAAATATTTATTCTTAATATTTATTTCTATCGAAACACACATGAGCTACCAAGTAATGCTAGTGTTGCAAAAAGAGGGTTTGCGCGTGTAGCGTAAACCTGACACATTATTTTTGTATGTTGGGAAATAATTTTGTTGACTAGCAACAAGACACCTTTGTTTTTAAGCAAAAGTGCAGACACTGTAGGAAATAAACAATGGAATTTAACATTGTGAAACAATTTAATATTGTGAAATAAATAATGTGTTAACTTGTATAAAAACTATTTTTCGGCCTAGTCCTCATATAAATCTTGCATCCGATACGAAGTTTTTCATGTCCGCAAACGAAAAAATTAACAACGCCACTCAAATTGGGTTTATGCTAATTTTCTATACCCATTTACTTGGACACACGATCTATTCTCAAAACCCATGGTACAGGGTATGCATAGTCGGTCTAGACCAACTATATTTTCCTTACTTGTTTATAGACATGATAAAAAGTACTGGGTCAGTACAAACCTTTTTTTTACCTTTAATATTTAATCCTTATCTTGATATTTGTTTGCTTTTTTTCGGCTATCAATCAAGGTCCTTTTTAATTTCTCACTTCATTCATCAGCAAATCAATTTGTACTAATTTTAAGTTTTTCCCCTTTTTTATTATATTTATTTTTTTTTTTTTTGAATAACATAACATGTTCAGGTCGTATGATTAATATTTATCTATAATATTAAAAGACAGTTTTAATCATATTTTGACCAAACTTCCCTCATTTGAAAGATATTTCTTTTTAAATGTCCATGTGTTAGTAGCAACTTTAAATGCATTTTACTCCAAAAAAATGTAAAAATGTTAAAATATGTAAATCTGAGATAATTTTGGACATAAATCAATAACGACAATAACGACAAATATAATATTGGACATAAACCAATAACGACAATAACGTCAAAAATAATTTTGGTCATAAACCAATAACGACAAAAATAACTTTGGACATAAAGCAATAACGACAATAGCGACAATAAAGAGTGTTGAATTGTGAATTGGTTAAAAGTGATTAGCATAGGGTCCTTCAAAATAATTTATTAAATGAAAAAATAAAATTTTCTAACATTTGCATCCAATTTCGAGGGCTGGGATCTGCAAGTATTAATTAGTAGAGTAAAAGAGATGTATCTTATGAGTGATATTTTTAATATTATTTTTTTTTTTTTTATTTTATTTTTTTATTTTATTAGAATTATATAATACAATAAATGATACTATATAATAGGAGCATAAAATATGAGTGCGAGCAACAAAGGCCTTCGACTCTAATATTCAAATATTTATGTACAAGATTATTTATGTAATTAGATATTATTTAATATTTTACATTTTTTAAAAAAAAGATAAATGCTAGAGATGTTTTGGTGACTAGGATCTTTTAATAATAAGCTGCGTGTATACGTTCCAAAAGTTGAAATGCTCTCAAAATTATATAGTTGGCATTGATCAAGTAGATGCAAAACAGACTGATGAGAATTACAAAGGTTGCATTTAGGTTTGTCGGTTTTGGTTAAAAGGTACTGATGAGTGGTAGTAGTATGACCGAGTCTCAGTCTTGAAAAAAGAATCGTCTCAAGACGTGAACAAGATTTGGGGTATTTAATTTTTTCACCAGATGGGTTGAATGTTTTGTAACGATGGTTGTATACTATCCATTCGTTGATTTTACGATTTGAGAGATGGTTGGCAATTAGAGTTTGTAAATCTTTTTTTTCTTGTGTATGAAAAGAAAGTAATGGATATCTCAATGCATTTCCTGCAACGTTGTCTGCTGCAACATTCCCTGAAATGTGTACGTGGCCTGGTACCCACATAATTCGAAGCTTATTTGGGAATTTAATTAATAAATTACGGATATCTGCCACTGTTTGTTCAAAGTGTTTCGTGTTTAAAATTGCTGAGATTGTGGATTTACTATCGGTGCAAATAACAAATTGGCCTTTTTGTTTAGAGGAGTATTCAGCGGCGAGTTTGATTGCTAGGGCTTCTGCTGTGAAAATGCTGCAATGGGTTTCTAAGAATCCATTGTATACAATTGAATAGTTGTGATCAACAACACCCAAGGATGTGTAAGTATCAGTTTTTGAGCCGTCAGTGAAGATAAATTTCCAGTCTTTATAGAGACGTTTTACGGACAAAAATAATTGCTGATATATTTCAGGTGATGTTGATTGTTTTGGATGGTTTTGTAAATCAAGAATAAATGACGTTTGTTTTAAAAACCACCAAGGTTCATTTTTCGTTTTGAGTAAATACGGTCGTAGAGTAGGAAAGTGATCTCTAGCGTAGTTTATACATCTATGTATAGCGGATTGATTTTTGCATATTTGTTTTTGTTTACTGGCATTTTTCAGGTGTTTGTTTAGGTTCTTGTTGTTCGAAATAAACAATTTAGGGATAAGTTTTAAATCACTCGAGTAAATACATTCATCAACTGAAGGAAATCCAGCTTCAATCAGCATATTTTTAGTGTTAGTTGTTGGGAATGCTCCTAACGCATATCTGATGGCAGAATGGTAGGGTGAGTATAATATTTTTAGATACTTTTTAGGGCAGTGACCATAGATTTGTAGACCATACTCGATTTTAGAAAGAAATAGTGCTTTAGTAACATTTAAAAGCGTGTTAGTGTGAGTAGAGCATCTTTTCGACGATAGAAATTTTATGATGTTTAGTCGTAGGAGAAGGTTTTTTCTCAATTGAAGGCAGTGTTGATTAAAGTTGAAGTTGCTATCGAAGACAATTCCTAGAATACTCAATTCAGAGACATGTTCAATAGTGATGTTGTTATATTTGAGTATTGGAGGATTGCAGCATATTTTTTTGCAAATATGGAGTATCTTACATTTTTCTAAGGATAACTTAGCTCCAGATTTCTTTGACTAATCTTTTATATCAGCAAGAAGATTTGAGAACGCTGTTTTCTAATGGTGTCGTTATTTTTTGAAAGAAATACTGCATCATCGGCATACATAGAGTGTTCAATAATTTTATATTTAGAGGCCATATTACTTATCTCGTTGAAGGCAATGAGAAACAACACAGCTGACATTGGAGATCCTTGGGGAATACCGTTTTGCAAAGGACAAAATTTTGATTGGGTAGAGTTGATTCGTACCCTAAATTTACGATTAATTAAGAATGCTTTGACTGTCTTGTATATTTTTTGTCCTACTCTCCAGTTACTGAGTTCTTGTAACATAATGTGACAACCGATATGATCGAAAGCTCTTTCGAAATCAGTTGATAGGATAGATACGTGGTTTTTATGAGAGAGAGCTTGCGAAATGAAATGGTTGATGTGAAGTAAAGCATCTATGGTGGATTGTTTTTTTTTAAAGGCGACTTGGTTGGGGTGTATGAGATTGTTTTTTAAGGCATACCACATGAGCCTTTCTGCAATTATTTTTTCGTATACTTTGCCAATGCAGGGAAGTAAAGAAATTGCTCTGTAGCTACTAATTGTTTCAACAGGCTTATTCGGTTTTTGGATTGATAAAATAATTGCAATTCTCCAGTTTTGAGGGTAAACTCCTGAGTTAAAAATATCGTTGTAGAGAGATAAGATTCGATCTTTTAAGCATGATGGTAAGATTTTTAGCATTGGGTGTGGAATCTTGTCATAACCAGGCGTTTTTCCTTTAGCGTTTGATAGTGTTTTTCCAGTTCGATAAGTGTTATTTTATTTTCTATTTGTTTAGCGGCAGTTGTAAGGGAGTTAGTGTTATATTCAAATTCTAGGATTTCTCTTTTTGTTGTCGAAAAAGTTGAATGAAATTGATTGTCTTGTGAGAGATCAGACCAAAATTTACCAAAATTGTTTGCAATATCAGTGGAAGATGTCAAATATTGTTGATCTATCTTTATAAAGCGAAACGGGTTGTAAGTTCTATTTCCAACAAGTGTTTTGATATCATTCCATATTTTTTTTGTGTTTGAGTTGGGATTAATTGATGATGTAAATTTAAGAAGAGATTCTGATTTAGAAGTTTTTACAGCTTTTTTAAATATAGCATTTGCTTTCTTGTAAGCAAGAAGATTTACATCGGATCTGGAGCGTATAAAAGAGTGCCACTTATCTTGTTTATCGTTTCTTAAATTATTTAAAGTAGAGTTCCACCATGGGACTGAAAGTTTATGAAAAATTGGCTTACTTTGGGGTATTGATGAATTTGCTGCAAAACGAATAATTCTTTGGAGTTTAGCTGCTTCAGAGTTGATATTAGTGGAACCGCTTATTTTCATATTTTGTTTTTCACAGTGCAATTTAAATAGATCCCAATCGGCTTTATCTATTTTAAATTTAGCGTTAGGTTTCCATTTGGTTGAGTTGGAATCGCACCCTATCCCAATAAGGATGGGGAGGTGGTCGCTACCATATAATGAGTTTAGGGTTTTCCAAGAGATAGATGGTGCAAGTTGCGAGCTGCATTTGTAAAGGTGTTATGAGTTGATAAATGTGTACTAGAGCCATCATTTAAGACAGTAAGATTTTCTCTCAAAATAAAATCTTCTATAATTCTCCCTCTGTCATTTGATTTCTGTGAACCCCAGATTGTACTCCAGGCGTTGAAATCACCTAACAGAAAATAGAGACTTTTGTTTGGAGTGGAAATGTCTATTATGTCATTTATTGAAAATTTTTGACTAGGTGGTATGTAACTGTTAATTATCGAGAAAGACAGATTTAAATTTATTATTAGCTCTATTGTAGCTATTTTTTTGTTATGAAAGCTTGCTTTGTGTGGTATCTGTTTTTTAACAAGAAAACCAACACTTTGTTTTGCATGTGAATTGTTAGGTAAATTGTTGAAATACCCCTCGTATAGCTTGTGGGTAATTACGTTAGTTTTATTGTGAGGAATATGAGTTCCTTGTATAGCTATTATATCTGGATTGTTGTCAGAGATAAGAAGAGAGAGTTCGTTGTAATTGTTGCTGTAACCATTTATGTTCCATTGTATCAGTTTGATCATAGTGTTGTTAAGAGTTTGCAAATTATGAGAGAGTTAAAAACTGGAAGTTTATTCTTCGTCACTTATTATTACATCGAGATCCATGTTATTGTATGTTTTGTTGTTGTGGATTGTTTTTGGTTTGTTGGTTGATTTGTTAATTTTGTTTAATACGGTGTTTTTTGGAGAGATAATAGGAGATTCAGTTGTTGTAAATATTGAAGAGGTAGTTGATGTTGCAAATTTATCTAGAGGGGGGAAAGATGTTGAGTGATTGAATGTAGATGGAGAATCATTATTTTGTTGCTTGTTAATTTTATTTTCGTTGGTTTCTTTTGTTTGATTTTTGTTTACAGAGATATTTTGTTCATTTTTGTTTTCAGAGATTTTTTGTTTATTTGGTTTGTTTTCGGTTGTAATAGAAGAGTAGGTTGAATTGAGAGGTATTATTGGAATGGCATTTCTTTCAATAAGTTTAGCTTCGTTTAGTGAACATTTATTTTTTATTTTAATTTTTAAAAGTTCTTTTTGTTGTGTAAATCGTGTACATTTGTTTGAATTAGATGGGTGTTCTTCAAGACAATTGGCACATTGAATACGTGTACATTCCTGGGTATGAGGTGGTAAATTGCATGTTACACAAGATTCTGGGTTTTGGCAATGGTTTTTGGTATGTCCAAGCTTTTGGCATTTTTTACAGCGCATTGGGTTTGGAAAATATTCTCGAACATTAACGGAGTTCCAGGAAATTTTTATTTTATCTGGAAGGTGGTACAAATCAAAAGTAAGTAATAACACACCGGTAGCATTATCTTGTTTTTTAAATTTATGTACACCAACTACACCTTGGTCAGCCAGTTCGTTTGCAATTTCTTCTTCTGGTATATTATTTAAATATGGTGCATATATGGTTCCTTTAGTAAAATTAAGATTTCCATGAAGTTTACATTTGATTTTGCAAAGGCCGTATAACTCTTTAGCAAGTATGAACTTATCAGCGGTTTGTTTGTTGTTCACGAGAAGAAGAAGGTTTCCATCCCGGAATTGAGATATTGATGGCACGATATACTTCGAAACATGAATATTTTGCGAGAGGCTTCTCAGGGTCTGTAGTTTCCAAAATTACATACCTAGGATTAGGTGGTTGGCTTTTGGGAAGTAGTGGGAAAGGAGTTGAGTCTTTTGATTTAAATTTCTTCCGTACGGGGCTAGTAGAATTTGCCAATAAGGCAAATCTATTATCCCCAAGGTTGGGGGGCCCAGGGGGCATTTTTTATGGTTTAGAACACACTTAAAGGGTTTAATTTAAGTAAAGAGTGAGATTGAGAGAAAAAAAAACACGTTCACTAACGATTTAATGAAAATTAGAAAACTGTGAAAAATATCAATACGCGAGATAAAATATACGTCTGCTTAGCACAAGTCTTAGACAACGACTCGATTTTTTTTTTAATATTAAATCATACATACATCAGTATTTTGTATTCTATTTTTTAGATGAGTATATTAATAAAAATTAGTTACTTAAGCCTTAGCTACAATTTTGCTGAGGAATGAAATAAGAAATCATCAATGGTTCTTGAGTTATGGCTGAAAAACTCAGCAAAGATAAGAAAAAGATATAAAAGGTCATAAGAAAGGTTGGCATGTGAACCACCCATTGCACGTTTTGCTATAATGGTCTAGGACTTTCACCATGACTTGGAATTTTTCGCCCAATCACCCTGAAAACATTCCACAGTGTAATTATGTACTTTTTTAAAGAAAATCACATACAAGAAAAAAAAATTCAATAACAACAATAACAAGGGCCATATAGAAAAAATCATATTTTTTCAAGAGTTTTTTTACACTTTCATTGATATTTCGGGACCTATTGAACCGATTTTGATGATTTTAAATAGCAGCCCGCTAAGAATATTTGCTAATCGTTTTCACTAAATACAAACAACCTAGGTGGCCTTTTGAGGGAGCGATAGTGATATCCGAAAACGGACAGACGGACATTTCTATATCAACTCTGCTGATTTTAAGAATCAAAAATATATTTATTATATGTCATCCAGATGACCAACTTATAAGTATATACCCTCTGCCCACTGGTGTGGAGGTTATAAAAAATTACTTAAAAAATGTTTTCAAAAAAATGTTTTGCTAAGGAGCCAGATAAAAAATCTTAACACATCGTCGTTCGTAAATTATTGTATTCTATATGCTTTTTGTTAAAGTTTAGTTGCTAAAGTTTACTTGCTAATTAAAAAAAACTGAACCGATAAAATTGTTGCGACCTTCCTACCAAGGAAAGTACTATAGTTTGTGGTTTTTTCTGTTTAAAAAAAAAATCCTCTTTGAAAACGCCTCTAAGCGTAAGAACTATTAGAACTTAAACATGGATTAATCAAAAAAAATCATATAGAACACAATAACTTACGAACGACGACATGTTTTTCCTTTTAACTTTTTTTTTTGGAAGCCTTATTTGCATTCTTTTTTATTTATTTCTTTTTTTTATAGGGTTATCTTTAAAAATATGTCAGTTATTATGCTTAATGGCAACTCTGTTTATTTGTTGCAAGTTTGATTAACATGAAAGATGAAATAAAAGTGTGTGCTTAAATTATTAAATATTTTTAACAAAATCGAATTTGGTGCTATAAAGAAGATGACCAAAGAATAAAGGGTCTTTTGGAAATAATTATATTTAAAGTCCGTTTGATATAATAAAGTTTATTCAATAAAAGTTGAAAAAAGAATGACATTATATTTTTTAGTTATTGACAAGAAAAACAAATTGAACTTAAGAGCGTAAAGAGGGCTGTGACGACAAGTAGAATAGAATTCATTTATTTAAGTGTTGCTAATTCACAGGGTCCGTCATCAAAATGTTTCGAAAGTTATTAGCAAGTATCAGGAGAATTTAACCAGTGATATGATATATGGTTCGATAAGAAAGAAAGCTGCAGATGAAGCTATATATCTTTTTGAAAAGACAATTTAGTACTAAATCTATTCATATAATAACTTGTCGAAAAAATTAAACTATAGATGAAATTTTCGTAAAATCTGAAAAAAAAAAAGTCATATTTTCCCCATATAAACACACTTGGAATTTTCAGTCGCGTTGAGGCACCTCTAAATTTTTGGATTGACCCAAAACTTTGTATTTCTCAGTTTTTTTGCTATTTGCATATTTTTAGTGGGGCGAGACCGAGAGTTTAAACACCTTATTTAATAAGGGCCACCCTACTGACCACATAGTGGTATTAGTATTATACACTGGTGTAATAAAAGGGTGGAAGAAATTACTTCAAAAATATTTTCAAAAATAAGTTTCGCTAATATCAAAATTGCCGACACCCTTATTCGCTTCTGCTTTATGTATCTTTTCGTATTCGAAAAACGAGCGGCGCTGGTTATTTTAAGACAAAAATTTTCTATTTTTTTTTTTGGTTTTTTAAATTTCATTGATTTATTTTGACTCCAAAAGTCACTTCTTTTTTATTTATTAAATTATACTCTTCTATAGCACTTCACATTTCTCTTTCACTCATTAAACACATTTTGAAAAAAAAATTTTTTTTCAAAATTAAAATTTGGAAAATTTCATAAGAATTTAAAAAGCCATACTAATATTAGTGACTCTTTGAAGTGTCATTATTTATTAGAGCTCAACAATTTATGTGGCTGATACGTACGGGTTTAATTTGTTGTTGTTTTTGTTTTGAAACAATTAATTATACACAAGGGAAACACTTTAAGTGTTGTTTTATTTATTATTTTGTTTTTTATCAAAAACCAAATCATTTCTATAAAAACATTTTAATTTTTGTTTTTTTTTTTCTTTTTTGTTATAGTAGCTTTCAACAAAAAGTTCCAAGCCGTTATTGTTCCCCATATTTTGTCGGCAACAATTCTGAAGTGGGCGTTGTTACGATACACAAAAAATGAAGAAAAAAAAAAGAAAACCCACAACTAATTTCGCTGTTGAAAGACTGTTACAAAAATTAATGTAATGAGTTATGGCATGACACCGAATATTTATGTGGCTGGAAAAAGTAAAACATTGTTATACCCCATAAGGACCATGATTTTCATTCGTGTGAGTGTAAGCGTCTAAACCTTGTAACGCTCAATTTATGTTGAAAACGATTTTCCTACGCTTACTAGTTTTCATTATAATAATTATAAAATTTGACATTGACATTGAAAACGGCACTCTAAGGGAACAGGGCGGAAAAGCAATTTGTTAAAAACAAAAGAAAAACAAATTTTTTAGAAATTGTATTTAGGGTTTACCACTTATACACACACACACACACACAACTGTTTAAATCTAATTATTTGGAAAAATGTTTTTGAGTTTAGTTGCATGTTTACATAATTGTGGCTATTTATAAATCGTTAGTTGTTTTAGTTTAAAAGAAAACATTAACATATTATGAAATTTCGTTTCTATAGCCTCCAAATGATTTTGAATTGCTATAAAGCAGCTGTTATATCTGCTATAAAAATGCAACAATTACAATTCACCACATGTTATCGCAGCTGATGAAAATTATGCCAGAAAATATATTCGCAAAGCTTGGCACTAAATTATAAAAAGGTTAAAGGAATTTAATATTTACATAACACTTCATTTAATTAACAAAAAAATTAAAAACGAAAATAACTATTAAAATAGGCTTAAAATTTTAAGGTAAAAATTTAAAATAATTCATTAGCAGTTATACAAAAAATTAATATAAAAAAGATAATAGTAAAATAGAAAAAAAAGAAATTTTATATGTTGTTTATGAATTAATTTAGTTTTTTTTTCTTTATTTTGTATTTGCATTGTTTTATTTTTATTACTATCTTTTTATTTTAATTTTTTTATAACTGCTAATAAATTATTTTAGATTTTTTTAATAAATTTGGTTGAAGCAATTGTTGTTGTTTTTATAGGGGTGTATCAGATTTCTCCGATCGCGAGTGGATAATCTTTTAATTTTTAGCTGTAGGCGTTCAAGAACTCGAACTGAAAATAAAACTGTACTCGAACCTGTTTATTGTTCACGTGCAAGAGCACGTACTCAAAATAAAGCTACACTCGAACCTGTGTGGTTTATGTGTGTTCGAAACAAAAAATACGTGATAGAAACATGTTCGTGTACATAACCAAATATTAAAACGATACACATTCATGATTGTGTTCAGCACCATACAAAATTTAGAAACACACACACTATATGTAGTTTGCCTCAGAGTATTGCGATCATTGACATGTATGTTTTCATAATCAGTTTTTCTTACGAAGTTTGTATTGTACAATTTAAACTTTTTATTTTATTTTATTAAATTTTTGATGTGTAAACATCTATACGCGCAGGAGGGTAAATTTCTATTTCACACTACAATCACAAAAACAGCGTAACACGTAAGACGTAAGACAAAATCGGTGTGACTTATGATTGTATTGGTGAAAAAATTATGATATGTTTGAAAATGGAAAAAAACTGGAAAATGAAAAAAAAAAATGCAAAATAAAAAATGAATATTGAAAAATAAAAAAATGAAAAATGAAAAATGAAAAATTTAAAATTTAAAATAAAAACTGAAAAATTGAAAATGAAAAATAAAAAATAAAATATGGAAAATGAAAAACCAAAAATGAAAAATGAAAAATGAATAATAAAAAATGAAAAATAAAAAATGAAAAATGAAAAATGAAAAACGAAAATTAAAAAATTAAAAATGAAAAATAAAAAATGAAAAATGAAAAATAGAAAATGAAAAATAAAAAATAAAATATGAAAAATGTATAACCAAAAACGAAAAATGAATAATAAAAAAAGAATAATAAAAAATGAAAAATTAAAAATAAAAAATTAAAAAAAAAAATTAAAAATAAAAAAATAAAAATAAAAAATTAAAAATAAAAAATAAAAAATGAAATATGAAAAATACAAAATTAAACATGAAAAATAAAAAATAAAAAATGGAAAATGAAAAATAAAAAACGAAAATATTAAAATAAAAAATGAAAAATAAAAAATGAAGAATGAAAAATAAAAAATAAAAATAAAAAATAAAAATTAAAAATGAAAAATGAAAAGTAAAAAAACGAAAAATAGAAAATGAAAAAAAAATGCAAAATAAAAAATTAGGAATGTAATATAAAAAATGAAAAATGAAAAATGAAAAATTTAAAATAAAAAATAAAAAATGAAAAATTAAAAATGAAAAATGAAACATAAAAATAAAAAAAGAAATTTAAAATTAAAAAATGAAAAATAAAAAATGAAAAATGAAAAATGAAAATTAAAAAATTAAAAATGAAAAATAAAAAATGAAAAATGAAAAATAGAAAATGAAAAATAAAAAAAAATATGAAAAATGTATAACCAAAAACGAAAAATGAATAATAAAAAAAGAATAATAAAAAATGAAAAATGAAAAATAAAAAATTAAAAAAAAAATTAAAAATAAAAAATTAAAAATAAAAAATAAAAAATGAAATATGAAAAATACAAAATTAAACATGAAAAATCAAAAATAAAAAATGGAAAATGAAAAATAAAAAACGAAAATATTAAAATAAAAATGAAAAATAAAAAATGAAGAATGAAAAATAAAAAATAAAAATAAAAAATAAAAATAAAAAATGAAAAATGAAAAGTAAAAAAACGAAAAATAGAAAATGAAAAAAAAATGCAAAATAAAAAATAAGAAATTAAGAATGTAATATAAAAAATGAAAAATGAAAAATGAAAAATTTAAAATAAAAAATAAAAAATGAAAAATTAAAAATGAAAAATGAAACATAAAAATAAAAAAAGAAATTTAAAATTAAAAAATTAAAAATAAAAAATGAAAAATAAAAAATTAAAAATGAAAAATGAAAAATAAAAAATGAAAAATAAAAAAAGAAAAATAAAAAATGAAAAATAAAAAATTAAAAATAAAAAATTAAAAATGAAAAATAGAAAATGAAAAATAAAATATGAAAAATGTATAAGCAAAAACGAAAAATTAATAATAAAAAAAGAAAAATAAAAAATGAAAAATAAATAATTAAAAATTAAAAATAAAAAATGATATATGAAAAATACAAAATTAAACATGTAAAATAAAAAATGGGAAATGAAAAATAAAATATTAAAATAAAAAATAAAAAGTGAAAAATAAAAAATGAAGAATGAAAAATAAAAAATTAAAATAAAAAAATGAAATATGAAAAATGAAGAATAAAAAATGAAAAATTAAAAATGAAAAATAAAAAATGAAAAATAAAAAATAAAAAATAGAAAATGCAAAATAAAAAATGAAAAAATAAAGAATATAAAATAAAAAAATAAATATGAAAAATAAAAAATATAAAATGAAGCATGAAAAAGGGTAAATGAAAAATGAAAAATGAAAAATAAAGAAGAAAAATAAAAAATGAAAAATGAAACATAAAAATAAAAAAAGAAATTTAAAAATAAAAAATGAAAAATGAAAAATAAAAAATAAAAAATTAAAAATAAAAATGGAAAAAGAAAATTGATGAAAAAAAAAAATTAAAAACTAAAAATTAACTTGTCGAAATAATAAATAATAATAAATATTTTCATATTAGCAGAGCCCCTGCAGTTTATTGCTATAAGTGATACATAGATAGACGCTTTCGGTGTGATTTTAAACAAGTGACAGAAAAAATCTTTAATTACTAGATGTTTACACATCAGCCCTCTGATCGGACTCACATGATTTTTTTTTATTTAAATACTTGCTGACATAAAATAATTTTCGTTTCTTATTCGGTGCAAAAGTTATCAAATTTTTCAAACTGCAGCAAACCATATATACATAGCTGCCCATGAGAAAAACATTAATTTTCCAAAGTAAATTCGAAAACACTAACGATTGGTCTTGAACTTAGAATATTATTAGGCAATATTTTTATTGATATAGGCGATTTTTAATTTGAAGATTTTTATTTTTTTTTGTCGATTTTTGGTTTTGGTGATTTTTATACTTAGTACATATTTCACATTTTTTTGTATCGGGGGTGCCACGCACCCATTTTTTGTCTGACTACTCACATTAATATATTATGGACTCGTTCATAGTCCTAAAGCTTTCGCTTTTATAGTTATATGATAATATATACTAGCAGATTATAGCCCTCGAAATTCGTGCGCAAATTCTAGGAAATTTTATTTTGTCATTCAATAAAGACGTAAAGGTATGCTAATCAATTATAGCCAATTCACAAATCAACACAAAAAACAAACTCATTTTTATTAAAAACACATAACAAATTTAATAAACACACACATAGCATTGTATAATTTTATGTATGTGTAAGTAGCAACTTTAAATGCAATTTAATCAAAATAAAGTAAAAATATTTATAAATCTGTAAGTCTGCAAAACGGCTAAAAATAAATACCTTTCAAATAATATACGTTTGGTCAAAATCAGGATAAAACGGTAGAACAAAACATCATTCACAAAAAATCGGCTAGCCTATTAATATTATAGATTTACTTTGAGTATTCGATTTTTGGTATTTGTTTTCAGTTTGATGATTTGGAAAAAGTTTAACTGAAAATTCATTTGTTCAGATTTTTTATTAACATTTTCATTGATTTTTTTTTTTTGGTTTTCTTTAATGATAATTTCTGAAATAGAACAGAAATTTTTCTGAAGATTTTTTCATAGTTTTAAATGATTTTTAGAAAAAAGTTTTATGTCCTAAGGACTTTTTATTTATAATATTTAATGAATATTTTAAAATTGAAAACCTTCCTTATGGACTTTATACAAAAAGACCCTAAGTAGAAATTTTCCCAGATTATTTTTCCACATTTTTATAACAGAAATAGTTGTAGATTGTAATGAGTTTGCAGTGACTATTATTATATTTATAAACTTCTTGTTTAAGAAATGCCAATTTATATAAAATTTATTTGCAAAATTTTCAACATAAATTTGCTATATAGACTGTGGTCTCAATTTGCTTCAATGCTGTTGAAAATTCAAGCCTAATCTGCAAAAGCTATTAACTGCTTACATTATTGAGTACCATTGATTTATATATTCAATACTGACCACCTACTGAGGCCTTGATACCATTCAGTGCGTACTGAAATTCAATTAGTAAACTAGAACAGGCACAAACTGGTAATAAAAGAGATTTTTTTCTGTACACATTCATAACTGAAAGCCTTCAAAATTTATTTTTTTTTGCTGGTTGCAATACCATTAAAATTTATGATGAGCACAGCATACAAAAATTTGCAGAAAACATTATACTAATTTATGTTTTAATATGTCTGTCATGATTTATGTTTTATACTAGAATTGTTGATTTAACTTTTTCACATTTTAAGCTTACCATTGTATCGGTATATTCAATTAATTTATCTTCAGAAACATCATTGATTTTCTTGGCCTCTTTGAGTAAATCACGTAAGAAATTTTTAAGTTCATCTGCCTCTATATAACCAGAGTTATCAGTATCATATTCACGCCATATCTAAAGGAAAGTAAAACATATAAGAACACAACAGGAAACTGATTATTATTAATGTTTTTACAAGCCTAAAACTGTGCTTTACTGTTTTCTTAAATATATATATTTTCCACAGGTAGTGGTAATAAATCAAGTGTCATGGAAAATGTTAACATTTCCATAAACAATGTGAAATTCATAATGATGACTGAACATAAATTTTACATGATTTTAAGTTGCTCTGGTGAAATGGGCATAATTTTGTTTAAAATTCCATTTATAAGCCTTTTTAATGGATGTAGTTATGTTTTTGTAGAAAGAATTGTGCTTACTTACCTTCATAAATTCTACACTAGACTCCAGAGGATTGTCAAAACGGAAAAGCAAAAGGAAATTTTCTTCCATGGGTAATAATTGAGCCAACTGTAATAAAAAGAAACGAAAAAAGCACTCTTAAAATTAATTATTTAAATATATGTATACATATGTAAGGACTTTAAAATTTTTGAAAATAATTGAAATAGCAAAATTTTGTCAGAAAATATATTGAGTTTAATGTGGCTATTCTATAGCTTTTATATACTTCTGTTAAGTTAACATTTGTAGTTAAGCAGTTTACAAATAAACATGTTTTTGTGGCTAAATACAAAAAATAAATTTCATAAGAAAAGTATGTTTTTAATTTTTTTACTATGCCCTGAAAATATATTTTGTTTTTATACTGTTTAACATTAAATTTTATAGAATAACCATATAAATTGTATGCTTATTCTACAATTTTTCTGTTAAGGTTGCCTTCTGTTAAGGTCTGTTAAGTTAACATTTGATGTTAAGCAGTAAAACAATAAAACATATTTTTGGGGCTTAACACAAAAATTAAATTTCGTAAAAAAAATATTTTTTTTTTTAATTTTTTATTGAGCCCTAAAAGTATGTTTTAGTTTTATACTACTTAACGTGAAATGTTCACTCAACAGACCTTAACAGAAAACGACAAAAGTTATAGAATAACCATGTAAAATATTATGCAATTCCTATAGCTTTTCCGTTAAGGTTGCTTACTGTTAAGGTTTGTTAAGATAAATTTGAAAAGAAAAATTTAAAAATAAAAAAAAATATTTTTGTTATGAAATTAACCTTTTTTTTATTAAGCCACAAAAATTTGTTTAATTTTTACAGAAAGTGACTAAAGATATGGAATAACCATATATTATGTATTATTTTCTATACTTTTACTCGCCCTACGATACCATTATCGATATTAAATGAAAGAACAGAACGTTAAAATTTTTATGGTATATTCTATTTTGTCATATCCCCACCAAAAATGGATGTAAATAATATTCTTTCAAAACTTTATGCTTTATTTCAATCGATTAGGTTTTCCATGTATAACAAAATTTGTGTTACTAATACTGAAGTTAATATAAAATTTTTATTAACACAGCTGATAAAGGTAGAAGGATAAAATTTTAATATTTGTTGCCACATATTTAAGCCCCACATATAATTTTTGTTCTAAACAATTTATCGAAATTTTCAAAGCATATTGAAGAATATATATTTGAAAGAAAAGTTGGATGTAAGGCGCCTAGGTGCCCATACAAATATAAAGCCATGTCAATAGGACAAATGTATGCACTAAAGTAAAATACGCTATATTTGTATTTCACTAGCTGGACCCGGCAAACGTTGTTTTGCCCCCAATGAATTTTTATTTTAGTTAGAATCTGTATATACCTATATAAAATATGTTACGAAGATCTCCAGATAATAAAATGAGAGCTTCACCAAAAAATCTTTCATTGCCTTTCAAATCTTTTATCAAATCAAATCACAATGTTTGTGAGCCATGGTACATTCATCCCAAATAAAAATACTGCATTTTTGCAGAACTTTTGCCATACCGGAATGTTTTTTGATATTACAGACGGCATTCTCATTTTTTTGTACGTTTAACGGTGATTTGAGTGCTGAATGAGCTGTGCGGCCACCATGCAATAATGTAGCGGCTTTTTCCTTCTTTTTCGTTAGAATATTTATATATAAAAACGTTTGTGAGTTTATTTATTAAAATTTATATAAATTTGACAACTCATTATTTTTCGAACGACAGCGCCATCTACCGGGTCCAATAAAAAAATGTTTCTAACATACATATATGTACATTCTTAGTATCATTAAAATCACACCATAAATAAGAATATTCGAAATAACTTTACCCAGCGCCACCTATCGGGTCCATTTATACATACAAAAATTTCTTATGACGAAACATACGTTCATTCTGAATTGCAGTCAAATCGCGCTGAAAGTAAAAATTTTTGTTTTTAACTTGACCCCAACGCCAGCTAGAGGGTTAAAACTAAAAAAAAAACACAGAAGAGCTCGAACCGAACCTATGCTGGAAATCCTACCTCGACAGCTCTTATGGTTCCGGAGATCATTCGTTACAATCAAATGCATCAACGTTTTTATATATACGCCACGCCCCTTTGCCCACTAACAACTTTATGTAGCTAAGGTCTTATTATTTCGCAAAAATATCCTTTTGTGAAAATTTCATGACGATCCTTCCAGTAGTTTAGAAGATATTACGATTTTTTATTTTTCTAAAAAGGGGCGTGGTCCCGCCCACTTTTCTTCTTGTATGTATTTCTATTCATGCTAATACCATATGTATCAAATATGACTGCTGTAGGTAAAAAAATTCCCGTGATATGACTTTTTCAAATTTTGGGTTATATGGGCGTGGCACCGCCCCTTTGTCCAAACAAAAATTTATATAGCATATTATTCCTTCCAGAGTCACAGTAACACGCTCTGAAAATTTCAGGAAGATCGGTTCTTTGGTTTGGCCTCCTATAAAGCACAAACAAACACACATTCATTTTTATATATATAGATAGATTGAAAGCAGAATAATTATGATTTAAGGTAAGATGGGGCGAAAAAGGGGGACTTGGTAATAAAAAAATGTATGGCTACCTTACCTGTAAATAAAAAGTGTATAAAACTTTAGATAAATACATATTACAAAAAAATTATTTTGTATAGCAAACATTGTTAGTGGTATATGTAAAAAAAAGGGGGCGGTGAAATGGGCGTGGTTCATAGTTATATGGCGACGTTAACAGTATTAAGAGCAATATACTACCAAATAAAAAAATCCGTTGGAGGGAACAAATTTGTACAGAGAAAAAAAAGTTTAAAACTTTCAAACAAAATTTGGCGTGAAAAGGGGCGTGAAAGGGGGCGTGGCGTAAGAAATGTTTATTTCTACCTCGCCTGGAGTATAATGTGTATACAATTTGAAGTAAATCTGTTAAAAACTATATGGGAGCAATTACATAATTTTAAAAAAGTGGGCGTAAAAGTGGGCGTGGTCAAAAAAAAAGTACCCTATTAATCATGCCAGAGTCCCAGTTAAATGCTGTGAAAATTTCAGGAAGATCGGTCCAGAGGTTTGGTCTCCTATAAGGTACACACAAACAAACAAAAAAACAAACACACATTCAATTTTATATATATAGATATACGTATATTCTGTATTTCATGTCGTGTAAATTCTGATGTATGTTTTTATTAATATTTGAATAACAAAATGTGATTTAGGCTTCCAATTATAACCTAAGTCTATTTTTAGGCAACAAAAGTTACTTTTTTGAAAAACATTACCTTTTTGAGAAAATTTATTTTTACAAGAAAATTTACTATTTAAAGAAAAGGTACGATCTTAGGGTACTTTCTAACAAAAGATACATTTTTAACCAATGGTCTTTTTTTTTTAAAGAAAACTTACTTTTTAAGAGAAGGTACTTTTTAAAGAAAATGTACTCTTTAAAGGAAAGGTACTTTTGAGAAAATGTGCTATTTTAAGTAATGACACATTTTTAAGAAAATTTTATTTATTAAGAAGAACTTTTTGTAAGAAAATGTACTTTTGTACGAAAATATAAATTTTTAAGAAAATGTACATTTTTAAGAAGTACTTTTTTCCAAAAAGGCACCTTTTTAAGAATATTGACTTTCTTAAGGAAATTTAGTTTTTTAGGAAAAAATTACTTGTTTAGAAAATTTACTTTTTAAAGAAAACGTACTACTTAAGTATGAATAATTTTTTAAAAGTGGGCTTTTTACGAAAACGTACTTTTAAATAATAGTTAATTTTTGAAAAAACTTACTTTTTGAAGAAAAGATAATTTTTTTAAAAAAGGTACTTTTTTAACAAAAGCAAATTTTTGGTAAAAATTTCTTAAGAAAAGGTATATGTTAAGAAATGTATATTTTTTAGAAAGTATTTTTTTCAAAAAAGTACTATTTTAAGAAACAGTACTTTTGTAAGAAAATTAACTTTTTTTAATTAAAGGTACTTTATTAAGAAAATGTTATTTTTTAAGAAAACGGTACTTTTTTAAGAAAATTTTCTTTTTGAGAAAATTTACTTTTTAAGAAAAGGTACTTCTTTAAGAAATGGTACTTTCTTTAAAGTAGTTTGGTAAAAAGAGGTACTCCTTAAAAACAATTTTTTTTTTTTAAATTACTTATTTAAAAAGGTACTTGTTGAATTTTTTAAAAAAAGCTATTATTTAAAGAAAAGGCACTTTTTTAATAAAAGATAATTTTTAGCAAAAGTCAGTTATTTACAAACAGGTACTTTTTTATGAAATGGTACTATTTTAATACATGGTAATTTTTTAATGAAAGGTACTTTTGTAACAGAAGGCACTTTTTAATGAAAGGTGTTTTTTCAGAAAAGACACTTTTGAGGAAAATGTACTTTTTTAACAAATGGAATATTTTTACTATTTTAACACAAGGTAATTTTTTAACAAAATCTACCTTTTTAACAGAAGGCACTTTTTAATGAAAGGTGTTTTTTTAGAAAAGACACTTTTTACGAAGATGTACTTTTTTAACATATGCAATAATATTTTTAAGAAAAGGTACTTTTAAGAAAAGGTACTAAAATAAAAAAGGAGTACTTTTTTAAGACAAGGTGCTTTTGTAAGAAAACTTACATTTTCAAGAAAAGGAAATTTTTTAATAAAATTACTTATTTAAGAAAATGTACATTTTAAGAAAAATTAACTCTTGTCAAAAATGGTTCATCTGGAGAAGTTACTTTTTTAAGAAGCAAGAAAATTAACTAATTTAAGAAAAGATACTTTTTTAATAAAAGGTATTTTTTAGTAATAGGTTTTTTAATTTATTTTTTTTTTTTTTTTTTTTGAGAAAAAGTAGTTTTTTTTTAGAAAAGTTGCTTGTGGAGAAAATGTCTTCTTTTCTTCTTAAGTTTTTTAAGAATAGGTACTTTTGTAGAAAAATTTACATTTTTAACAAAGGATAATTTTTAAGGAAAGGTACTTTTTTAGGAAAAGGTACTTTTTTAGCAAAAGGTACTTTTTTAGGAAAAGGTACTTTTTAGGAAAAGGTACTTTTTTAGGAAAAGGTACTTTTTTAGGAAAGGTACTTGTTTAAGGAAAAGTATTTTTTTAAGAAAAGTTATTTACTTTTTTAAGAAAAGGTACTTTTTTGAGAAAAGGAACTTTTTTTTAAGAAAAGGTACTATTTTAAGAAACGGCACTTTTTAACAAAAAATAATTTTTAACAAAAGTTACTTTTTTTACAAACAGGTACTTTTTTAACAAAGTCTACCTTTTTAACAGAAGGCACTTCATAATTAATGAAAGGTGATTTTTTTTTTCAGAAAAGACACTTTTTATGACAATGTACTTTTTTTAGGAGATGGAATATTTTTAAGAAAAGGTACTTTTAAGAAAAGGTACTAAAACAAAAAAATAAGAAGGGGTACTTTTTTAAGAAAATCTGCTTTTATAAGAAAACTCCCATTTTTAAGAAAAGGAAATTTTTTAAAAGTTAATTGTTTAAGAAAATATACTTTCTAAGGCAAATGCATTCTTATAAAACTGTTATAAAAAGTTAATTTTTTAAGAAGCAAGAAAATTAACTAATTTAAGAAAAGATGCTTCTTTTCAACAAAAGGTACTTTTTTAGTAACAGGGATTTTTTATTTTTTGAGAAAAAATAGCTTTTTTAGAAAAGTTGCTTTTGGAGAAAATGTCTTCTTTTTTAAGAAAATTAAATTTTTTAAGAATACGTACTTTTATAGAATAATTGACATTTTTAAGAAGGGGTACTTTTAAGGAAAGGTACTTTTTAGGAAAAGGTACTTTTTAGGAAAATGTACTTTTTTAGGATAAGGTATTTCTTAAGAAAATTTATTTTTTTAAAGCAAGTTATTTACTTTTTTAAGAAAAGGTACCTTTTTGAAAAAATTTTCTTTATTAAGAAAACGTACTTTTTTGAAAAAATTTTCTTTTTTAAGAAAAGGTACTTCTTTAAGAAAAAATATTTTTTTAAGAAAAGTTACTTGTTTTTGAGATAATGTACTTTTTAAGAAAAAAAAAAGTTTTTAAGAAGAAATAGATTTTTAAGAAAATTGATTTTCTTTTAAAAGTACATCGTTAAGAAAACGCATTTTTCAAGAAAAGGTACTTTTGTACGGAAATGTACTTTCTGAGCCTATTTATCGATATCCGTCCGTACGTCTGTGGTCATAAAAATTTTGTAATCTAACTGCAGTTCGCAAATGTAAATATAATTTTATGAAATTCGGTATATACGTTTTGATTGCCCATGGGACGCACGGTACTGAAATTTCTGAAAATCTATGGATGTTCGAACCTAGCACCCATACAAGTAACACCTATCAGACCGACTAAAATTTTCATAAGATACAGATTATGACATATATTATATTATATTGACTAATCAATAGTCCAAAAATAAGCTCTGCAGGATCATTTTTAGCCAGTCCCCCATATAAAGCTGCGTCCCTTTCTGGACTTATATGTATCAAAAACAAAAAATATTGGAACGTTTTTTTTTCAAATTTGGTTTATATATCTTTTTGAGAAAAGGAAGAGACTCTACTTAAGTGTCCATATAGAAATAACATCAGAGATGAACTTTTTCATATCTATATGCCACAAATTAATAACAATACCACTAAAATTAAGTTTATGACTATTTTCTATATCCTGTTATTGCCTCAGCAAACTTTTATCCATGAGCCTATCTCGAAACTCATGGTATAGAGTATTGTAGCGACTACAATTTTCTTAATTATTTTATTTGGTTTACCATCATTTATTGATTAAATTTACCTCCATTACCATATATGAAAAAAGAAGTCGAAATTAAAAATTTCAAAATTACAAATTTGTGAAAAATTTAATTTGAATTGAAATTTTTATTTATTATTCAGGATGCAGTAGAAACTCACTATTTTAAGTTTAGGGCAAGTGTTTAAGAGATTAACAGCTACAACATTATTTTTATTAAACTTTGAGTTTTTGAGACATATTTTTCGAAACTAAAGATATATATGAGGAGCGTAAATATTTTTGCTAGGAAAATGAAGCAAAGTTCATCTTTTTATTTTAAGATTCATTCGGAAAAATGGTTTATTTGTAAGACATAACAAATTAGTTTGTTAATTGATCATTTTTCTATTATAAATCATAAATTGATACTTGATCAATAAAAATTAATTTGTCATGTTAAAGACGATTCTTATACTTTCCAAACGAGACCTCAACTTAAATTATAGGTCAACCACTTTTAAGAATAACCTTAATTTGTGAGTTTTTTTTAATTTCGCTCTGCCATATTTGGGGAACCGAAATAAACGAAACTTATTATTAGTTTAGTGAAATTCCAATGTTGTTAACTTTCATTGAACTCAAAATAGAATTTAATAATAAAAAAAAAGTATAAATAAGAATTAAATATTTGAGCTCAAGGTCTGATTTTGGCAAAATTTATTTATTAAAATCCAATATTTCGATATTCTTTGAATATCATCTTCATGGATTGTCTACAAATTTAAATTACTACAAATTTAAATAAAAAAAAGTATTTAAAAAATCATTTTATCAAATATCTTTGTTTTCTTTATGATATTAAAAAAAAATATTTTTGCTTAAACTTGTAATTTTATATAATATTCTTATCATCTGCAAATACTTGCTAACCCAATTATCTTTATAGAAATCTTTTATTTAATCGCAACTAAACCTTAAATATTTCGTATTCAAAGAAGAAAAAAAACCCCTACAACATATAGAAGCCAACTTGTTTATTCAAGAAAGAAATTTAAAATAAGAAAAATCTAATTTATCTTTGAACGGCTGTAGCAACAAAGAAAATAATATAGTCTGCTTTTTTTTTGTTCAGCCTTAAACTTTTGAAAGGATTTTTTTTTTTTTTGTAGTTGTTGTTTGTTTGCTTATTCAACTTGACAATTTTCGGAATATATTTTCTTTACAATTCACTAACATTTAATGATGGTTTTCTTTATTTGTGATTTTTTATTCTCTTCTTATTTTACTCCATTTAAAGTACTTACCTCTCTTATATCAATTTTGCCATCTTGATTATCATCGTAGGCCTCCATAAAACATGATTTCAATTCTCCTAACATTGTGTCAGTGACAGCCTTTAAATTAAAGAAAAAAACAAATTGAAATAAATTAAGTTGTATAGAATAGAGTTCATTTATAAAAAAAAGGTATTATGCCGAATTTTTTTTTTTTTCAAATAAATATTTTTGAAAGGAAAATTAAATAAAGTTCACATTTATATTTTAAGGTTCTTTCAAACAAAAAAAAAAGGTTTATTACTAAGATATGACAAATAATTTTGTTAGTTTAGCATTTTTCCATTATAAATCATAAATTAAATAAATAAAAAAGTTTAAATTACGCTGCGTTAGTTGAGAAAGACAAAAACGGTTTTACCATAAGAATCATTTCAATAAAAACATTTTTTTAATTCCAAAGTTGTACAGAATAAAACAAGTAAGAAAATTATAGTTGGTCTAGACCGACTATACGTTGCCTTACAGCATGCTTTTAGAGAACCTATCTCTTAGGTCCAACTAATTATATAAGTGACCTTCTCCGAGAAAAGGTACCTAGTGTGTTAAAAAACAGGTTGTGTCAAAAACGGTGGATTCTGGTATCTAAAAGGGTGTAGAAACTTTAAATGCGTTTTTTCTCAAAACTTAATATAGAAAATAAGCATAAACCAAATTTGAGTGGCATTTTAATTAATTTTTTTGCCTTCGGATATTAAAAAGTTCATATCGGATGTTATATCTATATATGGGGACTAGGTCAAAAAGTGGACCGATCCTGACTATATATGGTAGGGTCACTTATTTCTTGCAAAAACATAAACAAACCAAATTTGAGAAAAATCTGTGTAATATATTTGATTTTTGATAGATTTAAGTGGAACAAGATCGGGAAGTCCTATAGGACTTATTTTTTGGACTACTGGTAAATGGATGTAATAAACATACACAAACACAATTTAACCGAGATCTATATGATAATTTGGATCTTATTGCAATATATGCCGATTTCATAGGGGTCATTTGTATGGGGACTAGGTCTGAACATGAACCGATTTTCACCAATTTCAATAGCGTTCATCCTATGGCCGATAGAAGCGTATATACTAAATTTCAATAAAATATATTCATATTTGCCATCTATAGTTTGATTACAAGATTCACATGGACACACAGACAGACGGACGGACGGACGAAATTCACTAAATCGACTCAGAAAGTGATTCAATTTCGATCGGTATAATAAATGATGGGTCTAGGTGAAATATTTTTGATAATTACAAACATCAGTACAAGGTCATTATACCCTGACCACATGCTGGTATCTATAATATCAATAGGTATGGCGATTTCTTGTGACCGATAATTTGTTAAACAGTATTCTCCCGATTTTGACCAAGCGAATATTATTTGAAAGGTATTTCTTTTAAGCTGTCCACCAGATTTACAGATTTTTAAATTTAAATTTTTTTTTGCAGTAAACTGCATTTAAAGTTGCTTTTAACACATACATAAAACTATACAAAACTATTTGTGTGCTTATTAAATTTGTTAATGTGTTTTTAATAAAAATGAGTTTGTTTTTTGTGTCGATTTGTGAATTGGCTATAATCGATTAGCATACCTTTAGGGTCGTTATTTAATGAAAAAATAATATTTCCTAGAATTTGCACTCGAATTTCGAGGGCTGGAGTCTGCAAGTAGGGTATCAAAATGTATTTAAATTCAGTTACCTTCAGAGTAGATTTCATAGGAAGATACACGTATAAGTCTTTCCATGACGATGTCCAAGTTTTTTCGAAACAAAAAAAAAAACTGTTTCAACAGCTTCACCCTTTGTCGGATCCTGGGAATCGAACTGCGTCATTAGCATTTACAATTATCTTGATGATTTGTTACAAATTTTTTTATTAAAATTTTTCACTTACACGGAAGGTCTAATGAAGGGTGGTCTAATGTAAGTGAATCGTATTATTTTTTAACCTCCCAATCTCATATTTAGGAGTAAAAAGGTACTGAAAAACGACTGTTTTAATCGGTTTCGCTAATTCAACATATTTGATCCAATGAAACATTATACAAGTTGGACAATATATGAAAGGTACTAAGGTACAAGGTATATATAGCATAGATGACATGCATGAACATGCTTAAGTGATCTTGTTATTTAATAACAAGAATTTTAAATCAAAACTCTTATTAATACTCGTAGTTCCGTTCTAGTGAGGACTTATTTCAGCTTTTTTTTAATATTTCGACCAGTTCGTGTTTTAGCCGCTATTTTTCGCAGCGACCATTTTTATTCGATGATTGCAAGCCTGCACATAAAATATGGGTACATATCCAATGTGTATAAAAAAATTACATTTCGATATTTTAAAACATACTAACACAAAAAAATGAACGAAAAAATAATTTTTTAATATATTTTTTATTTTTGAACGTGACAGATATACTCATATCCAAGTTTCGATAGATATAAAACTAAGCGAAGTAGAGAAAAATGCTGAAATTGCGGCATAAATATTTTAGATTGCCGGATAAAAAAAAGTAAAATTTTCGCGAGGAACATAAAATCGCCTTTATTTCGAAAACTAATACTATGTTCAGAGGAACAGCAGGATTCGAGGTTCGCTCTCTCATTCACGGTTCGCGCCCCAATCATGATTGAACCTACATGATTCGCCATATAAAATTTTGAGAGCAACCAACTTGGTTTATTTTGAATCTAGTTACGAACCACGAAACATGTGCTGTCATCTCCAATTTTGATAAAAAATTATCGCTAGTTTATCTGAACTAGTTGTCAAAAATATATATAAACAAAGAAAAAACAAAAAATAATTGTGCAATAAAATAAATAGAAGCATTTAACAAATAAAAAGTGTATATTTTCATATATATATTCAAATAAAAATGAAAAAAATTAAACAGTGAAACAGTGAAACGTAAAGTGTAGAAGGATGTCTTCAAATATTTGCACAAAAAAAATATAAAAGTCAAAATGAAACAAGAACACTCGTCTGAACACCAAGGTTCGCAATCGTGATTCAGAGACCGAATCCAGTGAATCAATTTGCCGCCTGAACATGCTATAAGCATCGTAGTTTAAAATCGTTAGCAAAGCTAAATTTTTTCTTAAAAAATTAGACAAATTTACGTAAATTTTTTAAAATAAGTTTTTCGTAAAAAAATTTTTATAATATAAATAAATTTTTTGAATAAATTTTATTTTCAAAATTTATTTTAAAAATAATTTCTTTCTCAAAAATTTTGACATATTTAAGTTAATATTTTTTAACAATTTTTTTCTTAAAAAAATTATTTTTTATTTTTAATTTTCTTAAAAAAGCTTTTCCAAAATGTAAAAGCGATTTTCATCTTAAACTCTTTAGTTTTCCATATAGAGAAATCTGCAGAAAGTGTGTTTATATCCTCCACACCACTGTGCAGAGGGTACATAATTTTGTCATTCCGTTTCTAATACATATAAAAATCAATTGTGCGACCTCTGGATCCATAAAGTGTAAACATACATACATACTCATGAAGCAAATGGTACAAACATAATGACCACATAAGCAACAACAATTACAGCTATCACACATAAGAAACTACATTTAGTGTCACAAGAACAACATACAAAAAAATTTTTTTAAGATTTTTTTTAAATTTTCATTGAAATCTCGGGACCTATTGAATCGATTTTAATGAGTTTATACAACAATCTTCTCAGGATGCCAATGAATTGTCTTTATTATAATTGAGCAACCAGATGCACAGGCGAACGGTGCTCTGGAGTCCAGAATTTTTTTGATTATTACAAACGGAGTGACAAACTTATATTTACAAACTCTCAGCCCACTGGTGTGGAGGGTATAAAAATATTCGCTCCAAATATAAATCACGGCCCCTAATGACTTCATCGCCCAGAAAAATTATTTTAAGAGTTATAAAGGATGACCCAATAAGGGTGGTCGGTTAAATTAAAAAATAAAACGTATATTTTTATTGCATTCTAAGTAGATATGTTCCGATGATGTGGCTATATCTCACCAAAGACGCATTAGATCTCGGTCTTGAGCTGAGCAATTGTTTGTGGTTTATTCATATAGACCTTTCAAAAAACCCCAAAGAAAGAAATCGTACGATCATGACAACGGAATTCGAAAGTTGATTCGGCTTGATATGTTTGCTTCAATAAATTGAATATTTCGCAAACATTGTAGCAGATAGCGCTGTCCTGCTGAAACCACATGTCTTTCAGATCGATACCATTCAATCGAGGATACAAGAACTGCTTTATAATGGTAATGTAACGAATGTCATTCACAGGTCTCATCAACTATAATGATGAATTTTTTTCGTTCTGGTAATCAGAAAGCTTTGTTTCAGAGCTCTTTCTAAAAAAAAAATTATGTGGGTCCAATCATAGGGGAGATGTGTAAATGCCTAGTAATTGAAGATTTTTATATGGCACTTGCATAAAATCAAGCAGAAAGCGTCATCTATGTATCACTTATAGCAATCAACTGCAGGGGCTCTGCTAATATAAAAATATTTATTATTATTTATTATTTCAACTGGTTAATTTTAAGTTTTTCATTTTTATTCATCATTTTTCATTTTTTAATTTTCATTTTTATTTTTAATTTTTTATTCTTTATTTTTCTTTTTTATTTTTCATTTTTTATTTTTCATTTTTATACCCTCCACACATCAGTGGCAGAGGGTATATATAGGTTTGTCATTCCGTTTGAAACGCATCGAAATAAAATCCTGAGACCCCAAAAAAATATATTTTCTTGATCCTTATAACAAGGGATGTTGATTTACCGATTACCGTCTGTCCGTCTGTCCGTCTGTCTGTCTGTTCTGTCCGTCTGTCTGGAAATCACGATCACGCCGTCAATTTTTAAGCTAGACCGTTCGTTTTTGTATAAAATCGTTTATTACTATTTAAAATCCTCAAAATCGGTCAAAGGGTTCACGACCTATGAATGAAACTTTGAAAAACTCTTGAAAAAATTAAATTTTTCAGTGTGTTTGTTGTTTTTCTTAAGATATATTGTATATGTTGTAATTCTTTGTATTGTTGAAGTCATTACAGTTGTGCGTATATTAATACTGCACGTGTCACATTGGCCTGCAAGTTTTAGCACATATTTGTTTATCATTAAAATTAAAAATTAATAGAAATAAAAAATGGAAATTGAAAAACGAAAAATGAAAAGTGGAAAATGGAAAATGAAAAATGAAAAATGAAAAATGAAAAATGGAAAATGGAAAATGAAAAACGAAAAATGAAAATTGAAAATTGAAATATTAAAAATTATTTTTAAAAAATAAAAATGGAATATGAAAAATTGGAAACAAAAAGTGAAAAATTAAAAATTAAAAATCGAAAATGGAAAATGAAAAATGAAAAATGAAAAATGAAAAATGAAAATGAAAAATGGGAAATGAAAAATTGAAAATTGAAAGTCAAAAATGGAAAATGAAAAATGAAAATGAAAAATGGAAAATGAAAACTTAAAAATGGAAAATGAGAAGTGGAAAATGGAACATGAAAATTAAAAATTAAAAATGAAAATTGAAAAATGGAAAATGAAAAATGAAAAATGGGAAATGGAAAATGAAAAATGGAAAATGAAAAAATAAAAGTGAAAATGAAAAATGGAAACTGAAAAATGAAAAATGGAATATGGAAAATGAAAAATGAAAAATGGAAAATGGAAAATGGAAAATTAAAATTGAAAAATGGAAAATGGAAAAAGGAAAACTGAAAACGAAAATTTCAAAATGGAAAATGGAAAATTAAAAATGAAAAATTAAAATTGAAAATTGGAAAATGAAAAATGATAAATGGAAAACGGAAAATGAAAAATGGAAAATGGAAAGTGAAAAGTGGAAAATGAAAAATGAAAAATGGAAAATGGAAAATGGAAAATGAAAAATGGAAAATGAAAAACTTAATATTAAAAATGGCAAATGGAAAATGAAAAATGAAAAATGAAAAATTAAAAATGAAAAATTAAAAATTAAAAATGAAAAATTAAAAATTAAAAATGGAAAGTGGAATATGGAAAATGAAAAGTGGAAAATGGAAAGTGGAAAATGGAAAATGGAAAATGAAAAATGGAAAATGAAAAATGAAGAAAGAAAAATGAAAAGTTAAAAATTGAAAATGGAAAATGAAAAATGAAAAATGAAAAATGAAAAATGAAAATTGAAAAATGAAAAGTGAAAAATGGAAAATGAAAAATATAAAATAGAAAATGGAAAATGGAAAATGGAAAATGAAAATTAAAAAGAGGAAAATGGAAAATGAAAAATTGAAAATGAGAAATTAAAAATGAAAAATGAAAAACGAAAGATGAAAATTGAGAAGTGAGAAATGGAAAATGGAAAATGATAAATTAAAAATGAAAATTGAAAATGAAAAAGGTGGAGGGTATCAAAGATTCGGCCTAGCTAAATTTAACACTCTTACTTGTTTATTTTTCAGTTTTCATTTCTTATTTTTCTTTTTTCATTTTTTATTTTTCATTCTTATTTTTCATTTTTTATTTTTGTTTTTTATTTTCCATTTATCCTTTTTTCATTTTTCATTTTTAATTTTTTATTTTTCATTTTTTATTTTTTATTTTTCATTTTTTATTTTTAATTTTTTATTATTCATTTTTTATTTTTTATATTTTATTTTTCATTTTTTATTTTAAATCTTAAATTTTTAATTTTTTGTTATTCATTTTTCATTTTTCACTTTTCGTTTTTCATTTTTAATTTTTTATTTTTCATTTTTCATTTTTCATTTTTCATACTTTCATTTTCAATTTTTGCTGTTTTCGTTTTTCATTTTTATATATAATTTTTAACTTTTTTCATGTTTCATTTTATTTTATTTTTCATTTTTATTTTTCATATTTAATTTTTTTTTATATTTCATTTTTTATTTTTCATGTTTCATAATAATTGCCCCCTTTCACACATATATCTATAATATACATATACTTGATTACTAATACGCTTGCACAAGATTATAAGCACCCATTGTGCACACACACACACACATACAAACTTAAACCTTTCATCCAACTATTTGTTCATTTATTAAATATTTAATATTTCCAAAAGTGTGACATTAAGTACTTTGCTAACACTTCTGCTACAGTTTCAATGTTAGAAACACCAAGTTTAATTTAACACAATTTGAAAAACATTTCATGATATAGAAGAATTTACATTTTTTCCTTTTATTGTTGCTGTTATTATAAATTGCCAGTTGATGTCATCACCACAATTTGCACCAGCTTGTACGATACCACACGAAAAGAACGAAAACTTTTATAAATAGTTAAAATCCCACTCAAAATTCAAGATATTGTGGTTGTGTGTTCATTTTTTTTTTATTTTCTTGAAAAAATATAGTTCAAAAGATATAATCGATAAAGGCTCACTATACGTAACCAAAGGCTTGAGTTTTGGCTTGTTTTTATTGGTCATAGAATAACCAGATCACATTTATATTGGATGACGCATCAAAAATTTATGTTCATAAGAAAAATATCGTGCATTTTATGTTCTAAGCTATTCCGTAGGAGAAAGTTGCTACAATCTAATTATATCTAAGCATTTAAGAAATGTTTTTCATTTTGAAGGCTTATCATAAAAGTAAATAAATTTTTTCTAAGGAAATATGTATTAAGTTAAAGGGGACATTACGTTCAAAATCAAGTATTCGAGAAAAAAATTCTCAAATTTCACAAGTCTCTATATTGTTACTCCTTAACGAAAAAGTTTATGAACCCTAAAAGAATTCTTTATTTTTATGTTCCTCAGACCTTAAGAGAAAGTGACAAAAATAGCAATCGGAAATTTTACGCTATGGAATAAGTTATGGTTATTCTATAACTTTTCTCGCTTTCTGTTAAAGTCTGTTAAGTTAACATTTTCTGTTAAGCAGTATAAAAATAAAGCATACGTTCAGGACTAAATAATAAATTTAAAAAAAATTTTTCTTATGAAGCTAAATTTAGTTATTAAGCCCCAAAATGTGCTTGATTTCTATAACCACAAATAACTTTCGTTACCACAAATAACTTTCGCTACTAACTCTTTTACATTTCATAATAAACCCTAAATGTATGCGTTAACTTTACATGCCTTTACTGCGAGTCAAAAAGTTATACAATCGCTTAGAAAATTTTACTTTTAGAACCATAAAGTTGAAAACAATTTTAGGGCCTCTAAAAAAATAAGTTAGCCATCTGTAATCTAGATACCATGTCCCTAAGCAAAAAATTTTACAATTTAATATAAGTTAGAGTACACACAAATAGAAATTACTCTACACCATTCGAAAACTGACCCGCTAGAATATAAGATGTTTTCTTAAAACACTATAAAGTTTTAGTAAATTTTAAGAATTATGCTAAACAAACTCTGATTTCAAACTGTTCTAAAAGCCCCTAAAAGTATGCTCATATTTTTCCTTTCGATCCATAAGGACTACTCATCATAAGAAATTTTTCAACATAAATACATATATTATTTTCATTGAAAATTGTTCTGCTAAGTACCTTAAAAAAATAAATTTATGAAAAAGGAAGCCCTAAAATTAACAAATTTTTTTAAAGGAAAATTATATTTTTAGATAAGTAAAAATTTACTTTTTTAATCTTAGAAACTTTTTTGTAAAATTTACTCTTTTAAAAAGTACTTTATTACATATTTGAAAAATATTTTTTTTTTTTGGAAAATAGTACTTTAAAAAATATAATTTTAAAAACGGGAAACTTTTTCAAAGGGACCTTTTTAAGAGCTATTTTTTAAGATTTTAAATATATAGTATTTAAAAAGTACGTTTCTGAAAATAGGTACTTCTTTTTAAACATAGTTGTTTAAAAGGTACTTCTTTTAAAAAGAATTTTTTTAAGTTAAAAATAAGTTTTTTAAAAGTTATTTAAAAAAGTACCTTTAGAAAAACGTTTTTTTTTTTCAAAAAAGACATTTATTTTTTAAAAAGGCATATTTTAAAATGGTACCGTCATCAAACAGGTACTGTTTATAGAAATGTACTTTTTTAAAACGTACTTTTTGTGGAAAAGGTACTTTTTAGATTTTCAAATATCTACGTTTTTAAAGCACTTTTTAGAAAAGGAGCTTCTTAAAAAAATATGCTTTTTAATACACTTTTACGAAGGGGTACGTCATTGAACATGCTTCTTTTAGTAAAAAGCTACTTTTAGTAAAAAGCTACTTTTTTAGAGAGGTACTTTTTTAAAGTGGTATTTTTACTTTTTTCAAAAAAGTGGTTTTTAAAGGTAATTTTTATAAAAGTTACTTATTTTAAAAAGGTACTTTTTAAATTTAGTCAGTTTTTTTTCAAAAATATGCTTTTTTTCAAAACGTACTTTTTATTATGGTATTTTTTAAATAGGTACCATTTTGAAAAGGTACTTTTGAAAGAAGTGCTATGTTTAAAGAGTACCTTTTTAAAAATTACTTTTTTAAAATAGATTTTTTTTCAAAAGGTTCTTATACTAAAACGTTACTTTTTTCAAAATGTTTTTTTTCAAGTGGTACTTTTGAAAAAGTTACTGTTGAAAAAGTTACTATTATTGAAAATGTACCCTTTTAAGAGGGTACTTTTTTAAAAAACCTATTATATTTTTAAAAATTTACTTTGTTTGCTAAGTATTTTTCAGAAGTACTTTTTGAATAAAAGTACTTATTTAAAAAAAATATTCCTTTAAAAAGGAGTTTTTTAACAGATAGTATTTTTAAATGCATTTTTTTAATTGTGGTCTTCCTCAAAACGTTCCTATTCTAAAAAGGATCTTTTTTAAAATGGTGCTCATTTAAAAAATGTACTTTTAAAAAACCGAACCTTTTAAAAATGTCTTTTTAAAACTAGTTACTTAAAAATTACTTTGTTTGAACAAGACGCTATTATTGAAAAGGTGCTTTGTTTTAAAGGTAATTTTTTTTAACAACAAACTTTTCTGAAGAGGTAATTTTTATACCCTCCACTCCAGTGTGCAGAGGGTATATATAAGTTTGTCATTCCGTTTGTAATAATGCATGGATGTGGAGGAGGTGGAGAGCATAGAGCACTTCCTTTGCTATTGCCCGGCGCTCTCCAGAACGAGACTTCGAACATTGGGATCGCCGTTTCTTCACGATCTCTCTGATCTCTCAAATGTGGACATTTCACATATCAGGGGCTTCATCAGGAGCTCAAACTGGTTCTACGGTGGGGACTGAGGGGAACACCTATTCGTCCCGTGGTATCACAATGGACCCCAGAGTCTAAGTGTGCTTTGCCTTTGGTTTAGCAGCCACTTTCAACCTAACCTTGTAATAATTAGAAAAAAAATTTTGGACCCCATAAAACATATATATTTGTGATCCCGATAACAACCGGAGTTGATATAGCGATGTCCGTCTGTCTGTCTGTCCGTCTGTGGAAATCACGATGGCGGCATCAATCGGGCAGCTAGGGTGCTCCCTGACATAAGAAATGATTCATTAACATCCTGAAAAGTTTGCTATTTAAAATCGTCCAAATCGGTCGATTAGGGCCCGAGATTTGAATGAAGAACTAAAAAAAGTCTTGAAAAAATATAATTTTCTATGTTGTTCTTGTCACGATCACGCCCTCAATAGGATAACTAAGGTGATCATTTTTAGTGAGAATGATTCTCCAAATTCTTGGGAAGATTTCTATTTCAAAAATAATTAAAATCGGTGGAACAGCTCCAGGGAAATCTCTGAAAAATTAAAAAAAAAATTAAAAATATGATGTTTCTATAGTGTTCTTGTTGTTATTCTAAATGTTATATTGTTGTCATAGCTGGACTTGTTGTTTTTGTGGTCGTAGTGGTAATGATATAATAAAAACTAACCCTTTGTACATTTTTTTATCAACTCTGGTAGAAAAATTTAAAAGTTTCCATTGTTTTGGCATCACTAAAAAAATTTACTAGATCATTTCTGTCATTGCCACGAGCCTGCCTGCAAAGTTTCAGATCGATTGCGTCACGGGAAAGGGGTTAAAATCGATCCAAAATTTTTTCAACAAGCAGACACTACGTGTTAATATAAAGGGAGTAAAAATTCACCAGCATCTAAAGCAAATAATGCTTAAATATGAACCTAGTTGTTAATAAAAAAAACAACGTAAATTTAGCAAAAAAAAAAAATTTTTATATATTAATTTATTTAAAGAGAAAAAAAAACACAAAAATAACGTTTGATGTTGTATTTTTTGTGTGTAATATTTACATATACATACATGAACATATTAAATAATACAAACAATATACATATATTCTATATATGTATATCCATAATAACTGCATGTTAGAAATAAATCGGTATATTATTTTATTTACATAAAATTCTGCAAAATTTTGTTGTGGGGAAAATACATTTCTTTTGCATTAACAGAGTGTCACTTCATTTTGCTCAGCGTGACTATGCCACAGTAGATGGCGCCACAATTTTTGGTCTAATTAGCTTTGCAATACATATTTATTTCTATTTTAACATGAATGTCAATATTTTCCAAATAGATACTATACATAACAATGTTAAGAGTATACACGGGCCGGTCTTTTATTTCATACGTTTTTTCATTATTCTTTTACAAATATGAACATAAGTTTGGCATATTAACTTTTTGTTGTCTTTACAAAATAGAGTTACCGAGTTATCAATGAGTATTTTGCTTTCAAAAAAGTTCTACATAGTTATATAGAATTATTATTCTGCTTTACCTAAAAAATATCTGATTGCGATTACATCTAATTTTTAAAAATTGTTTATAATTAATAAAGCATTATTATTCACATAAATACAAAATTGCACTTTTTAAATTTTCCATTCAAATTTAAGAAAATATCAATTCTAAAAACTGGAATTAAAATTTCCAATTATAAATTAGAAAATATTAACTGAATTTCAGAAAATCATATCAAAACGTCGGAAATAATAATTTTAAATTTAGAAGACATCAATTGCATCTTTAATATACATATAAATTTTATTCGTTAAACACAAATTGAAATTCCAAAAAAAACACCAAATATGTTTACATTTAAAAAATGTTTACATTAAAAAAAAATATTGGCATTTAGGAGAAATTAATAGCTTTTCAGTAACTTCTTTTAACGATTGTCGAATCGTTAAAAAAGAAAAGCAAAATTATCAGTAAAATTTTTAAACGATATTCGCTATTGTTAAAGTCAGCTGTTTCTGTTATCTAAACGACAACCATTTTTGTGTTGTTTATTCAGTCGATAAAAACTTAAATTTTTAGGTCGTCATACATAAATAAAAATCATAAAATAGTGAAAATATTTTACTTCTGTTAAAAAACTTTTTTATATAAATAAAAAAATTAAATAGCATATTCAATTCATTATTTCATTTTCAAATAAATAAACAGAAATATTAGTAAAAAAAGAAAATAGAGATATTAAACATAAACATAAAATCATCCTGTCAAACACGAAGTAATTTGTTTTTTTCTATTCTTCTTTGCGTTTTCGCTTATTTTAACAGAGATGCCACTCGTATACAATTTAAATAAATAGAGAAACAGATTTGTCGACTGTCGTTAAGATGTATGTACTTAGGGAATCACTGAATCCTCAGTGCAAACAACAATAGCTGTCGATATATTTTGCGATTGTCGGATCGTTGAAATTCTGTCGGATCGTTGAATTCGCACTACAGAAAACATTAATTTAAATTCAATGAATTTTAGAAAACCTCAAATGATATTTAAGAATTGCGAACATAAAAATTGTTACATAAATAAACGCAATTTGATGAGAATGTTATTTATACATATATTATTTTTCACAATTTTTTTGGATGAATTTTGAAGTTTTTCAGAAAATAAAGATAACAAATTATTTTATTTAAAATGTTTGGGACATTTGGTTTTTTGCGTTTGGCATCCCTAATTTGATTATTTATTATTATAAATTTATTCTCTATCTTTTCCAAATATGGCAATATTTTAATACAAAAGTTGAGGGAGCTTTTTTTTGGTTATTATTTTGTTACTCCATCCGACCTATATGGCCGCAATGAAAAAATATTTCGCCAGTTAAAAGAAACTATACAGCCATCTCCACTTAGCACGATTTAATGCATTTAGCCACCCTACACAACCATTACCTTTGCAATGGAGGTTAAGGCGAGCTATTTAATTAGCAAAAACTAAATTAAACGAGAAGTTATGTCATATAACCGGAAACGCATGCACATAGGAAACGCATGCATATATTTCCAATATTTTGTTTACATTTATTATCACTAATCAAACCGAGGTGGAGGGTATCAAAGATTCGGCACAGCCGAATTTAACACTCTTACTTGTTTTTTTTGAAAACGTACATTTTGAGAAGGTAAAAGGGAACTTTTTTTTATTATTGAAAAGGCGCTTTGTTTTAAAGGTAATTATTTTTAACAACAAACTTTTTTGAAGAGGTATTTTTTTTTTTTTTGAAAACGTACTTTTTGAGAAGGTTAAAAGGAACTTTCTTAATTAAAAAGATACTTGTCTTAAAAAAGCTATTGCTTTTAAAAAGGTACTTTTTTAAACAATGTTTTTTTTATATAAAGTTTTTTTAAAAAGGTATTTTTGTTAAAATGGTACTTTTATGAAAAACATGCATTTTTGAGAATAGTACTTTGATTGAAAATTTTTTGAACTGGATACTTTTTTTAAATAGTTTTCTTTATATGTACTTTCTTTCTATAAAGGTTCTTTTTGTAAACAGATACCTTCTTTAAAAATGTATTGAAAAATAAGCTTTTATTGAAAAAGGAATGTTTTGAAAAAAAACAGCTTTTTTTAAAGTGTTTTTTTAAGGACTTTTTTAAAAAACTATTTTTTTTTTAAAGTACTTTTTTTAAAAAAGTTCTTTTTATAAAAAGATTTTTTTATTTTTTTAAAACAATATGTTTTTTAAATATCTTTTTAGGCTGATTTTTTAAAAAATCCTTTTCCTAGAAAGATAATTTTTGAAAATAGTTTTTTTTTTTTGCAAAAAGACACTATTATTGGAAAAGGAATGTTTTTAAAAAGATACCTTTTATTTGTACTTTTTTAATGTATTTTTTAAAAAAGATACTTTTTTAAAAACGTACTTTTTGAAAAAAGTACTTTTTTAAAATTAGCAATATTTTACAAGCTACTTTTTTAAAAAGTACTTTTTGTGTAAGCTACTACTCTTTAAGAGGTTATTTAGGAAAATTTTTTTTATATATATACATATTTGTATAAAGTACGTTTCTCAAAAAGGTATTGTTAAAAAAAAATGTTAAATGGTATTTTAATTTGTGAAAAAATATTTTTTAGGAACTCTTTCTTTAAAAGGTACTTCTTAAGTTCTTTTTTTAAAAGGGTACTTTTGTAAAAAAAAAAAAAATTTTTTAAAGCTTATTTGTTTTGGAAATGGTACTTTTACTATTTTTAGAAAACTATACTTTAAAAAAAATATTTTTTCAAATAAAAATTCGTTTTTCAAGAATTTTACGTTTATGAAAAGGTACTTGAAAAAAATTTTCAAAAATTTTACTTTTTTGAAAATATAATTATAAAAATGCGTTTTTTTGTAAAAGTTGTTATTTAGAAAGACGGTTTTTGAAAGTACTTTTAAAAAAAGTTACTTACTTTTTATTGAAAAATTATTTTTTCAAAAAGGTATTTTTTAAATCAATATTTTTTGAAAATTTTGGTATATTTTTTTCTGCTTTCGAAAACAACATGGCTGTATTGAACAAGTTCATAGACTGGCATGTGAACTTCAAAGGGCCCACGAAGAGAAGAAGTATTGTTCCGCACTTTTTATTGATGTTTCACAAAATTTTGATAAAGTTTGGCATGAAGGTTTACTCTTTAAGATTAAAACTGTTTTACCCTCCAATACACACAAGATACTCGAGAGCTATATATTGCAAATCGAAAATTTAAAATTAAAGAAAATGATTATATAAGCACACCACAACCTATAAAAGCTGGAGTGCCTCTTTTGTATATCTTATTCACATCAGATAGATATGCCAACTAATATCAATACACATACATCAACATTTGCTGATGACACAGCAATATTAAGCATTCATAACAACCACATGATGCATCCAGAATATTGCAAAATCATATCAATGAATTAGAGACCTGGTTAAAAAAGTGGAAGATTAAGGTGAATGAACAAGAATGCATACATGTTACTTTCACGCTAAGAAGAGAAACTTGTCCATTAATTGAAATAAATAATCATAACATACCCCAACACGATAACATTAAATATCTAGGAATACATCTTGACCGTCATCTCGCGTGGAAAAATCAGATAGATGCGAAGTTGACCAAGATGAAACTAAAAACTATTGAATTCAATTGGTTAATTGGAAGAAACTCTAAACTTAGCTCTGATTGTAAACTTTTGTTATACAATTCGATTATAAAGCCAATATGGTGCTATGGAGGTCAACTCTGGGGCACTGCCTCTGCTTCCAACATAGAGAAAATTCAAAGAAAGCAGAATAATATTTTAAGAATAATAACCAGCGCACCATGGTATGTGAGAAATTCCAATATACACTCCGACTTGAATGTAAACTTTGTCAAAGATGAAATCGCAAAGCCTGCTCAAAGCAATTTAAGAAGACTGGAAGAACATCCCAATAATTTGGCGCGTAACCTGCTAGATAATCGCGGCCATCAGCGATTTAGAAGGAGAGCCACGGCGGATCTGGTTAACTAAAACCATGAAATAATTATTATTTTTTATTATATATTTTTTTTAATATCTATAATATTAATAGGCTAGGCGATTTCTTGTGACTGATGTTTTGTTCTACCGTTTTATCCCGATTTTGACCAAACGCATATTATTTGAAAGGTATTTCCTTTTAGCCGTTTTGCAGATTTACAGATTTTTCAATTTTGTCCTTTACTTTGAGTAAATTGCATTTAAAATTGCTACTAACACATACATAAAATTATACAATGCTATGTGTTTATTATATTTTTAATATGTTTGTAATAAAAATAAGTTTGTTTTTTGTGTTGATTTGTGAATTGGCTATAATTGATTAGCATACTTTTAGGGTCTTTAGTTAATGAAAAAATAAAATATCCTAGAATTTGCGCTCGAATATCGAGGACTGGAATCTGCTAGTTTTTTTTAATATATGAGCAAATGAAATTTTTGTCTCACACTGGCTGGACTTTATTCTTAATTTTAGATTTAAGATTTGAACACTTATTGTTAGTTCACATTATATGAGTGAAGATTCAATAAATAAATTACGAGAAAAAAAAAATAAATATTTTTTTCTAGACCTAGGGACCAATTTCAGCGGCCGTGTTCGTAAAATTTCATATGGAAATTAATTCGACGATATGAAGTCTTCTATTTTTTTCAAAAAAGTTCTGAAAATTACTTTTGGAATTATTTTTAGATTTAGATTTCAGATGGTTTGCACAAAATCGTACCATCAATTTATATCATGGTGTAATGAAGCCATTCATGGGATCGAAAAAGAACGTGGCATATTAATTGAAATACATTTTCTGAGCAGTTTTCGAAACATCTATGTTCCATAAACTTATGTAATTACTAGCAGATTCCAGCCCTCGAAATTCGAGCGCAAACTCTAGGAAATTTTATTTTTTCATTAAATAAAGACCCTAAAAGAATGCTAATCAATTATAGCCAATTCACAAATCAACACAAAAAAACAAAGTCATTTTTTTACAAACACATTAACAAATTTAATAAGCTCACACATTGTATAATTTTATGTATGTGTTAGTAGCAACTTTGAATGTAATTTTCTCAAAATAAAGGAAAAAATTAAAAATCTGTAAATCTGCAAATCGACTAAAAGGAAATACCTTTCAAATAATATACGTTTGGTCAAAATCGGGATAAAACAGTAGAACAAAACATCAGTCACAAGAAATAGCCTAGCCCATTAATATTATAAAAATATTTTCTGATCTGTTTTCGAAACATTTATGTTCCATAAACTTGTCACTTTTATGTTATTATTTAATGAAAGTAAATGCAAAAATGTTGTAAGAAAAAAAGAAGAACTTTATTTTTTTTGGAAAAGTAATTCTTCAAGACTTTTACGTGAAAGCCTAATTAAAGGGTTCAGCTTTATTCAAAAAAATTAATTCTGAAAAACTCATTAACACAAATTTTGTGGAAAGAGAAATTAGCATTAAATATGAAACCAAAAATGTGTTGTTTATCCATTCCAAGAATACAAGCTTAATCATACCGGAGAGCTTAATTTAATCAAGTCAAGAGGATTTTGTTTGAATTAACTTTTAAACAAATTAAGTTAACATTGATTGTTTTGTTGAAATTCCTAATATCATTAAAACGGTAAGCTATAAATTAATGACATAACATCAGCTCTATAAATAGAAATAATACCACCTTTCCTAGTAAATAAAATTGCTAACAGGTTTATTATTGTTTAACCCAACACAAATAACCTTAAATGAATAAAAAAAAACAACAAAGTGATATTATTTCCATGATAAATAGAAACAAAAAAGCATTAAACGACAGTTAACAAGAAAAATCCATTATATAAAAAATAAAACAAGTCAACATAAATTAGGAACAAATAACAATAATATATAAAAAATACATTAAGCGAGATGGAAATAAAATATAAAAACATTGAGCTACAATAGGAAATTAAACTAACCTCAGGACTGATGTCAGTAGCATTGGCACTGGAAACAAATTCGCGCAGGAAACCATCCAATTCAGTGCCTTCAATATAACCATTTCCTGAAAGAAAATAATATATACAAAAATCTGATTAAAGAAAATATAATAAAATAAAAAAAGCAGAGTTTTTATTAAATTTGTTTTATATTTTATTGACAATCTTTAATTTTATGAGTTTCTCTTAAACTTACCATCTTTATCGTAATGTGACCATACATCCATAAATTGATTGGCTGATAATTTTTTCAGTTCACGCGACTCAGGATCACGATATTGACGCATAAAATTGTGGGCCTTTTCTATTTGCACCCGTTTGGCAGCCGCAGCTGCAGCAGCACAACTTGCAGTCTCCATACTAATTTTTGCGGTATGTCAATTCAAACTTTTCAACTCTTCAAATATTTATGCACCTTTTCTAACTTCACCAGAAACTTGCTTGAGAGATGTTATGCAAGAAACTTGAAGGAAAAATATTTTCAAAAAATTTACGATAAGTCACGTTTCAGGGATGTGACAGCAGTTGTTGGTTGCTACGCTAAAAAAAAGAGAGAAATGAAATGAAAAAAATTCATAGAAGTAAAATATTGACGAATTTAAGAAGGAAACAAAAAAGTTTTTAAATAATTATAGTAAAATATATATTATTATAATATTTTTCAAAGCGACAGCAAAAAAAAGGTAACTGCCAATACCATAAAACTTCAATTACTTGTCACATTTCCAATGAATATTAGATTTGTCAATGGCAAATTTCTATTCCAATTTGCATCTTAAAAAAATTGTGTAATGGCTTAAAAACAAGAAATATATTTTTGATAAATTTATCTGGCTTCCTTGCTTAAAATTTGCATATTACTTTCGCTACGCTTAACGATTTTGTAATGGATCACTTTTAAAAACTAAAAAAAAAAAACAAGAAGAATTACTTTATGGAATATTTGATTACATTTACTACTCGTAGATAGTTAGAGAAAAGTTTATATGTATGTTTGAAAAATAAATTTAAATGAAATGTGAACTTTATTGAATTTCAATATCCACCCACCCACCAGCATGAAATGGCATTGAACTAAACTTTATTCAATAATGTTTGTTCATGTACTCGTATCTTAGTATTTTTTAAGCTTTATTAAAAGAATTAAATTAAAAATTTACTAACAAGAAAGCTTTCATGGGGCCCACCTGCAGTTCGCAATGAAACTTGGATATTTTAGAGGAGACAGAAAATAAATAGCACGTATTTCCTTTCCTAACTGGCCAATCTCATATTTGAAGGGTAAAAAAATCTACCATCATTCGTATGTATCGCTGTTTGCAGATTTTTCACATTTGACGCAAAGAAGCTATACAAAACAATTTTAAATGCAGCACATGAGTCAATACCACAAAGAAATTATTATAAAACAAGTAAGAAAATTATAGTCGGTCTAGACCGACTATACGATACCCTATACCATGCGTTTAGAAACCCTATCTCTTAGGCCAAACTAACTGGACATAGAAAATAAGATAAACCAAATCTGAGTGGGATTTTTATTAATTTTTTTGGCTGCAGATATGCAAAAGTTCATATCGGATGCTATATCTATATGGGCGCTAGGCCTAAAATTGGACCGATCCCGATCATGTTTGGTAAAGTCTCTTGTATTTTGCAAAAATATATACAAACAAAATTTGAAAAGAATCAGTGCAATATTTTTGTTTTTTGATAGATTTAAGTGCAGATCATGCTCTACATGGGGCCTATGAGTAAGGGTTGTCCCATAGGCATAATTTTTGGACTACTCATTGATGGATGTAATAAACGCATACAAACCCAATTTGAGTTAGACCTATATGATAATTTGGATCTTATGGCAATTTATGTCGATTTCATGGGGGCTAGGTCTGAACATGGACCGATTTTCACCAATTTCAATAGCGTTCAACCCATGGCCGATAAAAGCTTATATACCAAATTTAATTTAAATATATTAATATATGCGACCTGCAGTTTGATTACAAGGTTTACATGGACACACAGACGGACGGACGGACACACGGACGGACATCGTTAAATCGAATCGGATAGTGATTCTGATTCGATCGGTATAACAAAACATGGGTCTAGGTCAAATATTTTTGGTAGTTACAAACAGCAGCACAAAGTCATTATACCCAAACCACATAGTGGTATAGGGTATAAAAAGAAGTCACTTGGTGGAATAAAAATATAAAAATACAGTGCAAGATCGGTATTCGCGACTAGCCATTATCGCGACTACCCATTATCGCGACGGCTTAAGTTTTAACAATGCAGGTCGTATAATTGCAACAGTTTACGAAAAACGGGTTCCATTCTCGCGAGTTTTATGTAACTGTTTTTTAAATTTGATTACAATGTCTATAACCAAAAAAGGGAAATCCCCATCTTTTGGTATATTAACCTTTTTGGATGATTTTTATCTTCAATTTTGTCAGTTTATTCATGTCATTTGTTGCATAAATACATCTCTTAATATGGGAAAAGTTCAACACATTATAAAGCCAACAATTTCTCAAAAAATAGAGATTTAAAAAAATGTAAAAAAGGAGATTCCACAAATTCAATTCAAGTTGCAAAAGTCTTCGGTTTACCGCATTTTAAAGCAAGAAAATTCATTAAAAAAATTCGTACATACAACAAAAAGTGGCCTTGGTAAACGTTGCACCTTAAAGAAAGCCGAGTACCCAAGAATGGAAAAAATGCTTTAAAGGTGATTTATAAAAACAAGAGGAAAAAATGTTCCAGTATCATCAGAGATTTTACGATCCAAAATGTATCAAACCAATTCAGCTTTTAATGCCAGTGAAGGATGGCTGAAGCGTCGACATTAGGATGGCCCTTCATTATATGGAGGGAAAAAAGTGTTTAAACTCTCGGTCTCACCCCCTAGAAATATGCGAATAGCAAAAAAAAAAACTGAGAAATACAAAGTTTTGGGCCAATCAAAAAACAGTTAGTCGTGCCTGAACGCCATTGAAAATTTCAAGTGTGTTTATATGGGAAAAATATGACTTTTTTTTCAGATTTTACGAAAATTTCGTTCTATGGTTTATTTTTTCTACAAGTTGTTATATAATTCGAGTTCAGCATTAACTTCTCCTTTCAAAAAGCTATAAAACTTTAAAATCGAATAAAAACTCGCCAAGAAATAGCAAATGCCCCAGACCACTTTTGTGCCAAAAATAAACTAGGTCATGAAATTTGATGGCATTTTTTTCAACTTTTAGAAATTAATTAAACCCAACATTTTGTGTTAGTTGCTATACCTGTAAGTACTCAGATATGAAGTATTGTTTTATTACCACCTTGTTAACCTATTAAGCATTGAGACCGAAAATGGGAAATTGTTTTGAGAAAATTTTGAAAACTCCTCTTTCAAGTTTTAAAAAATTTTCTTAAACAAAATTTAGAAAACTGGATCTAAAACTTTAGGGTTTTGTTAAATGCATGCTAGGGATTAACTGAGTGAATTTTTAGGTAAATGCCTGAGCCAGAATTTTTTTGGCAAGGATTTTATTTTTGCGGATTTCGAGAAAAATGGGATTTTAGTAAAATAATCTGTAAATGTACTATTTCTAAATACTTTGTATCAAAAATTCATCACTTTTCTAATTTTAAATGTTATATTTTATCTTAATAGCCTTGGGGTTCGGAAAAAATATTATGACCACATTAAACCTTTTGGAATTGGGGTCACATATGACCCCAAGCTAATAAAAGACAATTTATTCAAAAAATTCAAATATTTTGTAAATGCTATTGAATTTTTAGATGCGATGCTTATAATTTAACCAAATGTGTAGAACTTCCGTTCATAAAAATTTGGGATAAAGCCGAGAACGCTGACCCATTATTTGCCAAGGCCAGCTTTGGATTTTAAGATATTTTTAAATAAAAATTACCGAAAACGAGTTTTTCTATTAAATTCGATGAAATTTTTGTTTTGAATTTAAGAAAAGTAATTCGGTTAATTTTTATTTATTTAACCCTTCAGTGCTCCTGGAATCAAAATAATCCATTGTGATATATCTTTCGTGCAATTATCTGCTTATTACCCGCGAATATAAATTAAAACAACTTTTAATTTTTAATTTTTTATGTATAAAAACTATCTATATTTTTCTAAATAAAATAAGAAGACCCACAAATGACCCAAAGCTAATAAAGGACAATTTATTGAAAAGAAATGAGATATGAAATTAATATAATCAATCAATTAAGGATCGCAGCAACTTTCAGTTTCTGCGTCATATGCTATAAATAGTCTAATAAACATAGTATTGAGAAAAATCCACCTCAAGTTTGTAGATTTGGTCAACCGCTCAATGTAGCTCATATATTGAATGAGTGTAGACTTCTCTCAGAAAAACAATTAAAATATGGTATACATAATATAGGAACCCTTACAAATGATGTTTATAAATAATATGATATAAGTATTTAATAACACAGTACAACGCATGATTTCGGGACTCAATTTTGATAATTTTGTGTGAAAGTAACCTAAAAAACAAGTAAGAAAATTATAGTCGGTCTAGACCGACTATACGATACCCTATACCATGCGTTTAGAAACCCTATCTCTTAGGCCCAACTAACTGGACATAGAAAATAAGCAAAAACCAAATTTGAGTGGGATTTTTATTAATTTTTTTGGCTGCAGATATGAAAAAGTTCATATCGGATGCTATATCTATATGGGGACTAGGTCCAAAAATGGACCGATCCTGATCATGTTTGGAAAAGTCTCTTGTATTTTGCAAAAATATATACAAACCAAATCTGAGAAGAATCAGTGCAATATTTTTGTTTTTTAATAGATTTAAGTGAAGATCGGGAAGCAGCCCTATATGGGGCCAAAGGGATAATTTTTGGACTACTCATTAATGGATGTATTGAACGCATATAAACCCAATTTGAGTAAGATCTATATGACAATTTGGATCTTATGGCAATTTATGTCGATTTCATAGGGGTAATTTGTATGGGGGCTAGGTCTGAACATGGACCGATTCTCACCAATTTCAATAGCGTTCATCCCATGGCCGATAAAAGCTTATATACCAAATTTCATCAAAATATATTCATATTTGCGACCTGCAGTTTGATTACAAACTTTACATGGACACACAGACGGACGGACGGACGGACGGACGGACGGACGGACGGACGGACGGACGGACATTGTTAAATCAACTCAAAAAATGATTCTGATTCGATCGGTATAATTAAAGATGGGTCTAGGTCAAATATTTTTGGTTGTTACAAACAGCAGCACAAAGTCATTATACCCAAACCACATAGTGGTATAGGGTATAATAAGAACTTCTGTATCATTCGTTTGGTCATGTTACCATCAACAAATAATTTTAATATTTTTTTGAAGTTAGTAAGTATCGTATAGGGGAATTTGTCACGTTTTAGGCTCTTTTGTTTGGCATAACTCGAGAACCACTACTCGGATTTCGCTGAAACAATTTTTAAAAATCAAGAATTACAATTACTTTCATCTGTTTATATAACGTTTCGCTACATAAGCAACAGTTTCGCAGTTATAAATAAATGTATGAAGAAAAAAAAAATATTTTTTGCCAAAAAATTTTTTTTTTTTTTTTAATTCATAAAAAATCCAAAACGGTCAAAAGTGCCAAGTCTTATTACTTTTGCGTAAAGTCACATAACCTATGAACAAAATGAGACATAAATCATGAAAATCGATGAACGCGTTTCGCTTTTATTCACAATTAAGTGAAGGTATGAATTTCAAAAAATTGCTCGAGATATGCACAAAATTCTTTGGAAAAAACATTGATGACTTTTTTTATGATTTTCAGAATTAAAGAAAAAATGTAATAAACAAAAGGTTATTTGATTTTTATGATTGCGGTAGCAAAGTAATAAACGCTAATAAATGTGCGTGGACAAAAATGAAAAAAGGAAAGTGCACTTTTTAAATTAATTGGGGTTTTCCGTTAGTTACCTGAATAATTTTTTTACGGAAATTACGGAAATTTGCGCCCATTCATAAGTACCTGTCAGTAAAATATTGAAATATACGTAGTATTTATAGGTGTTCATTGATCGGTTTTTGTCATTCAACAATTGCCGACGAACACGAACAAATAACAAGCTATTTTTTTCCGGTTTTTTAAAAGTGAATAACAACAAAACATATAATATATTTCAATATGGAAAATAACAATTGCCCAAAATTGGATGATTTTTGTTACGTTTGTGGTCATATCGTCCTAAAAATAGACCAAAAGGGTCGAAAAAACTTGTTTAGTGAGGAATTCAAAACAGCGTATTGTCATTATTTTGATGAAGCAGATTTAAGTGGTGCAAATTTTACGCCGAACACAGTGTGCAAAAATTGTTATAATACCCTTATAATGTGGATACATGGAAAAGGTGGAGAGTTTTCTTTTATGAAGCCAGTAATTTGGGTGGAAGACCTAGGTGGACATAATAAATCCAGGTGCTCCGCATGCATAAATTCTCGTCATGGATTAAACAGAAAACAATTGAAAACAAAAGTATACATTGCTGCTTTTACTGCCACACTTCCAGTTAAACGCGCTGCTGATATCGATACACCTAAACCTCCGAGTCTGGATACTGTGTCCCTGCCAGCCGAAACCGTTTTCACCAATCCGACCAATGTAAATGATGCAGATTGGACACCCGATATTGAAAAAAATGCACCACAACCGCTAACACAAATCGAAATGGATTACATTGTTGCAAAGATGGGACTATCACAACAAAAATTCCAAATGTTGACATCATTTTTGAAGAGCAGAAAACTCACACAGCAAAATGTCAGCGCAACATCATACCGAAAACGCCAAGCTGAATTTCAGAAATTTTATTCCCTTGACGAAGCAAATACGTTCACTTACTGCCATGATATCCCAGGTTTAGTGAAAAAATTGGGAATGGATTATATTGCTGCCGACTGGCGTTTATTCATCAATGGTTCAGTTTCAAGTTTGAAGGCTGTGCTGTTGCACAAAACAAACAAAAAACCGTCCATTCCATTGGGATTCAGCACAACTATGAAGGAAACGTATGAAACATTGGGCGAAATTTTGGAGAAAATCAAATACAATGTACACAAATGGAAGATTTGTTGTGATATAAAGGTTGTCAACATAATACAAGGCATTATATTAAAGGCGGTTTTCCAAAATACTTCTGCTTCCTTTGTAATTGGGATTCGCGATATGCAGAGAATCAATATCAATGTGAAGATTGGGAAGCAAGAACTCCCGAGCTGGAGAAACAATTAAAATTACGTAATGAACCTTTGATAAAGGATCTAGTTGATATTTTGTTGCCATCGCTCCACATGAAATTAGGAATAGCTGGGAAATTCGTCGAAGTGGTAGTCAAAGATATTTATGACGCCTATGACTGTTTGAAATCCATCTTTCCAAAACTCAGTGAAGCTAAAATTAGAAAAGGTACGTATCGTTGTCTGTATTTAAATATTATCATATCTAAATTTGTTCACTTCGGAGGTTTGTTGGTGGAGTTCTAAAATTATGCAGTTTGAAGATGAAAGCACCGAAGATGAAGATGACACTGAAATTGGTGGACACACTGAACAAAACATGCCCTTGAATATTATGTCTAACTCGGATGATGATGCAGACTCAGAAACGAATATGAACAACCTACGAAGAAACCAAGGTCATCAGAACCACAAGCGTCAACTTCAACGAGGATGGATAGTGACAATAATTGAAAATGTTCTAAATTTTGTTTCCATGCACAGATAACATATAAAAATCACATATTTTCTGTGTAAGAATAGCTGTAATATGAATCGGAATGTTTTTTCATGCAAAATAAAGTTTACAAAAAAAAAAAAAAATTTTTAGGCAAAAAATATTTTTTTTTTCTTCATACATTTATTTGTAACTGCGAAACTGTTGCTTATGTAGCGAAACGTTATATAAACAGATGAAAGTAATTGTAATTCTTGATTTTTCAAAAATTGTTTCAGCGAAATCCGAGTAGTGGTTCTCGAGTTATGCCAAACAAAAAAGCCTAAAACGTGACAAATTCCCCTATACGATACTTACTAACTTCAAAAAAATATTAAAATTATTTGTTGATGTAACATGACCAAACGAATGATACAGAAGTTCTTATTTTTTAGGCTACTTTCACATAAAATTATCAAAATTGAGTCCCGAATCAATAAGCTTAAAAATGTTGTACTGTGTAATGTATGGCCTATATAACCTTATTGTATTGGGGCGTTTTAAAAACCTAAATAAATAAATAAATGATATCATATTAAATTACTTGCAAGACCTATCCTATAGAATGGATGATACGATTAATAAAACGGTAGGGGTAGGGGGTTTCGAATGGTGGTATACAGAGGTCTGCAATGAGTATTGAAAAAGTGAGTATAATTGCATCATGATTCATAATTTCTTGTACTTATACGCATTCATACTTATTGAAATGTTATCGCACCTCATTTCCACTCTAAAGCTTAAGCTACTCATGGTACTCATACTTAACAACATTTATGGTGTAGCTGATTTAAACTATCCTTCACTCAATATGTATAGAGGGATGGCCAGCCATAGTAACTTTGGGAGCCACGTTTATGAATTAATATTTTTAAGAGACATTTATATATTTTTGAAAACAGTATATATACCACAGTGACAGAGGGTATATATAGGTTTGTCATTCCATTTATAACGCATCGAAAAACTTATTTCCGACCCCATAAAGTTTACATATTCTTGATCCTTATCACAGTTTATCGATTCAAAGTGATGTCCGTCTGTCTGTCTGTCTTTTGAAATCACGCTCATTCACAATATCAACCAACTATCTGTGTAAAATTACGATAATGTTATTTGCCATTGTTCCTACCAGGACGGTGTTTAAAATAGAGCAACTCAGTTGTCATTGTGCTAAGGTATGAGCAAAAATTTGTATACACCTTTAAAAAAACAAAAAAAAAAACAAAAAACACTGTGCCATTATTCCCACCAGGACGGTATTTAAAACAGAGCAAATCGGTCGTCATTGTGCTTTTGTATACACCTTAAAAAAAAAACACTGTGTTTTAGTGGTTGAACATAAATGTTGTACAACAACATTCACAGTTCATAAAGAGCCACAAAAAATTATGCAATCATACCAACAAACACAGCTACCATGAGCTATGTTAGTAGTATTGCCACATATTTTTTTATCGTTATCACGATATAATAAAAAAAAACGCCAATATGAAACAAAAAATATGAAATCTAATGAAAAATTAAGAAGAAAAAAATATAAAAAATGGAAAATGAAAAATGAATAATAATGAAAAATGAAATATGAAAATTGAAAAATGAAAAATGAAAAATGAAAAATGGCAAATGACAAATGAAAAATGAAAATTGAAAAATTAAAAATGAAAACTGAAAAATTAAAAATGAAAAATGAATAACGAACATTGAAAAATGAAAAATGAAAAATTAGAAATGACAAATGATTAATGACAAATGAAAAATGAATAATGAAAAATGAGAAATGAAAAATGAATAATGAAAAATTAATAATGAATAATGAACAATGAAAAATGAAAAATAGGAAATGAAAAATGAATAAGGAACATTGAAAAATAAAAAATGAAAAATTAAAAATGAAAAATAAATAATTACATATGAAAAATGAAAATTTAAAAATGAAAAATGAATAACGAAAAATGAATAATGAACAATGAAAAATTAAAAATTGAAAATTACTAGCTAATTCAGATAAAAATATTTTAAAATTTGCTTTTTTTGGAAATTTTTAGCCAATTTTTTTTTTCTAAGGTCTCAAAACTTTCTTGTAAGGATCAAACTTTTGGTATACCAGCGCCGGATGCTTTAAATAATGAATTTCATTGGTGTTCTAAGAAGTACTGAGGGGTTTGTCTACTTTAGTAAAAGAAAAATAATGTAATTTTTCAAATAGTGACTATTCTTTCCATAAAAGACATGATCATTGTTTTTTATAACAAGAAATAATACAAACTGGCCAACAAGAAAAGCAATTAACTTTAAATTTAATTGGTATTCAAAATGAAAATTTCCCCAATATTGGTTGTAATATTGAGTTTATGATGCAGGTGGAGGGTATCAACGATTCGACACATCCGAATTGAATACTCTTATTTGTTTTAAATTGATTCAGTTTAAATTTTAAGTTTAAAGTGAAAAAGTTTTTTTTTTTTCGTAAATTAGTAGGCGTCGAATAGTTTTTTTTTTTCAATTTACCTTTTAATCTAATTTTAAAGCAAATCAGTTTTTTAAAATTCCTCTAGTTAAGTTGTGGTCAAATTTGTGAAAACTATAATTTGTAAAAAAATTTAAAGTAATTTGCTGTCTGGAAAACGCAAATATAAAGATGAACACAGGAAATTTAAGACGGATTTTTAAAAGGATTTTGTTTTTATAGAGAGAAATGGAAATCCGATGTGTCTGATATGTGAAATATAGAGATCACAATTAGCTAAAAAGGCTTATTGGTCTATAGGTGTCGAGACTTGATATAATTTTCCCTGGTTTTGGCATACCAATTATATCTGCCTTTTTCCAAATAAATGGAAAATAACAAAAATTAAAACATTCATTATATAAGCGCGAAAGTATTTCCAAACCTCTGCAGGGCAGAGCTTTAATACACTTATTTGAAATAGCTTCTATAGCTGGACTTTTTTTTTCATTTTTAAAACCTTTTATAATTTTTTAATTTTATAATTTTTTTACTGCAGCTAGTATTTACAACGTTGGGAGTCACTATTGTAGGGTTATTGAAATTTAATGCTCTCATAGAGCTTTTCACATTCTGTGAAGTATACATGTCGCTTAAATTAGTAGAAATGGAATGATTTAGAAGAAATTTTTGAGCTATTATTTCAAAAGTGATTTCTCTTATAAAAGCACCTTATCTTAAGAAATGTACCTTATCTGAAAAAGCATCTTCTTTAAAAAGTACCTTATTTTAAAAATTAACCTAAAAAAAAGTAAAAATAAACATTTCAGAACCTCCGTATCTAAAAAGTTTTTAAATTTTATCTTATTTCAAACGGCAATGAAAATACAATCACTCGTCTTGTTGACAACGTATACAATAATCTGTATACAATATTGAAAAAAAAAATATTGTAAACGTAAAAAAATGTATATTTGGCAAATGTAATTTTTCAAATTACTCATATTATATGCTTCTTCTTATACCATCATATTGATTTGTTATTATTAAAAACCATCATCACGCCACCTTAAGCAGCTTCACACTCTATTGATGGAATTTTTGTACACCTGCATATGTAGGCCTGTACTTTTTTTTATTTATTTAGAAATATTTGCTTTTAAGTTATTGAACATTTTCAATTCCATTGAGTATTTTCCACGTATGTAATATTGGGTGGAATTTATGCTTGTAATTGCTTTATTTATTTTTCTTTCGTTTTTGTATATTGAATATAATTATCTTTTAAGCCGAAAATAATTGTTTATTTGCTTGTGGTAAATCAGCAGTGTTAATAATTATCGCTAACATTATATTAGTAATATAGTTTTACATCATTTATAAAATTGCACTCAATAAACACAATTTTAATTCAACCCAATTGATATATTTATGTGGCTGCAAATTAAAATAAGTAATCAAATAGAATATAAAAAAATTTAAACATGTTGGTCAGTCCACTATTAATAGTTTCTATAGATATTTTCAATTTTATTAACTTAATGTTAAGTTAACATTTGAATTTAAGTAAAATAAAAAAAAAATTATACATAAACAATTATATGTATTAAACCCCCCAAGTAGTAGACCAAATGAATTAGTCCTATATAATAGGAAATAGTAAAATTTTCTAATTGTTGACTTTAACTTTATAATCAGACTTTAGCAACTGTCCACAAAGATATTTAAATAATCCACAGTGATAAAGCAAAAACTTTCAATATACTTAGACATACAGAAAACATGTAATTATGTCTGTTTCACATAATTCCGTCTGCGGCTTTATATTGTCAACTATTTAAGCGCCAAAGGCGCCTGTTGATACCCAAATTCCATAAAAAAATGTATTCTTTACTTTACGTTGGAAACACAAAATGTGATTTTACATTATCACATTTTTAACCGAAAAAGTTCCTCTTTTAAGAAAATAAACTTTTATAAGAAGACACTTTATTTAAGAAAAGGTACTTGATTTAAAAAATGTACTCATTTAAAAGCATCAACTCTTTTTTTTTATAAAAGATACTTTTTTGAGAAGAGGCACTTTTTAATAAAACTTACTTTCTTAAGAAAAAGTACATTTCAAAAAAAGGTGAATTAATTAAGAAAATATACCATTTTCAGAAATAGTAGCTTTTATTAAATGGTGCCTTTCCTTCGAAGGTAATTTTTAAAGAAAAGTACTTTTTTAAGAAAAATATATTTTTTTGAGAGATGGTACTTTTTAGAGAAAATATAGTTTTAGGAAGAGGTATTTTTTTTATGAAAATTTAGTTTTTTAAGAAAAGGTACTTTCTTAATTAAAGTTTTTTTAAGAAAATTTATTTTAAAAACAGGTACTTTTTTAAAAAAGAGAAATTTTTTTTTTTTTTGAAAATGAAATTTTTTTTAAGAAGAGGTACTTTTAAACGGAAGATGCTTTTAAGAAATGATACTTTTTGAAGAAATATGTATTTTATGAAGAAAAGCTTTTTAAGAGAAGATAATTGTTTAAGAAAATGAACTGTTTTAAGAAAATTTATTTTTTAAGAAAATTTTATATTCAAGAATACGAAGTTTTTTAAGAAAAGGTACTTTTTTACAAAAGGGCACTTATCTACCAAAAAAGACACATATAAAAAATTTATTTTTGAAGCAACGGTACTATTTTTACGAGACGGTACTTTTATAAGAAAATTTGCTTTTTTAAGAAAATTTTAAGAAAATTTTTCTACAATATGCTTTTTTAAGATAAGCTACTTTCTTAAGAAAAGGTACTCTTATAGGTATAGAAAGTATACTTTTTTAAAAAAGTCACTTTTTTAGCAAAATCTACGTTTAAAAAAAAATTTACTTTTGAATAAAAGTAATTTCTAAAGAAAAGCTTCTTTTTATAAAAAACTTATTTTTTAAGAATATGTATTTTTTTTACTTTCAAAATTGGTTTTGGATTTCCAGCATCCTCAAATGTTGAATTAATTTTTTAATTAAAGAAAGGCTTCAGGCCGTTTTTTTTTTTTTTAATTTTTTTTATTTATTTTTTCCCAAATTTTCGAAAGCCGTCGGCAATCATCATCAGGGGTAAAAGTAAATATCACAAATTTTTATAATTGTTATTATTACTGCTATATTAAGCAAAAAAAGCGTGGTGTGCGCATTGTTGCTTATTAGGCAGTGAATGTTCGAAGATTATATTTAAAAAAAACGACCTTTCTTTAATAAAAAAAATTAATTGTATTTTATTAAGAAAATTTATTTTTTTAAGAAAAAGTACTTTTGAAGAAATTTTTTAAGATAGGTAGTTTTTAGTAAAACGTACTTTTTCAAAAAAAATTTACTTTCTTCAAGAGAGGGCATGCTTTTTTTAAGAGAAGGTACTTAAAAAAAAACATAATTTTTTAGGAAAATGTAGTTTTTTACGAAGAAATACTTTTTAAGAAAAGCTAGTTTTTAAGAAAAGATTCTTTTTTAATAATAAAAACTTTCTTAACCAAATTTACTTTTTAAGAAAAGGTACTATTTAAGAAAGTGTACTTTTTAAGAAAATGTACTTTCTAAGAAAATGTACTTTTTAAGAAAATGTACTTTTTAAGAAAATATACTATTATAAGAAGATGTAGGTTTTAAGAAAAGGTAGTGTTTAAGAAGAGGCTCCTTTTTAAGAAAAAGTAGTTTTTTAAGAAAAGGTTCTTTTTTCAGAAAAGGGACTTACTTTAGAAAAGGTACTTTTTTCAGAAAAGGTACTTTTTCAGAAAAGCTACTTTTTTAAGAATAGTAGTAGTAATAAAAGGTAATACTTAAGAAAAGTTTCCTTTCTAAAAAAATTTACTTTTTACGAAAAGGCACTTTTTTAAGAAAAAGCACTTCTTTAAGAAAAGTTACTTTCTTTAGAAAGGTATTTTTTTAAGAAAAGCTTTTTTTTTAAGAAAAGGCATTTTTTTAAGAAAACGTACTTTTTAAAAAATGTGCTTTAAGAAAAGCTGCAATTTTAAAAATTTACTTTTTTTAGAAAATGTGTTTTTTCAGAAAAGTACTTTTTTGAAGAACAGGGCACTTTTTGAAAGATAATTTTATTTTATTAAGAAAGGTACTTTTTAAGAAAAGCTACATCTTCAAAAACCGTGCATCTTCAAAAAGAAGACATATTTTTTAAAAAAAATTTAGTACTTTTTTAAGAAAAGGTTATTTTTAAAGAAACGCTGCTTCTTTAAGAAAATGTAATTTAAAAAAAAAAATTTTTTAGGCAAATATAGTTTTTTAAGAAGAGGTTGTAATACATGTATGTAAACACAATAAAGTGTTTAGCTGAAAAGAATTAACAAAACCTACATACATATATATTCACATGTACATCTGACTAAGCGACACAGAATATGGGACAATAAATATCAAGTGGATATTTAGGGTTGGTCAGTGATAATTGTTGACAAATGACTCAGTACGTTTGTTTTGACTGAGACGTGAAATCGGATAGAGTGATCGATATATGTAGAGCAACTATATTTGATTTCATATGCACACTGTATAGAATACACATTCCTGTGTATTGTATTGGGTTTGCACTTTAACCAGTACTATTTCAATCTTTTGTTTGAAATTGTACTCATGTATGAATTTATGACTAATTTATGAATAGTGAGAAACCACCCTAGTTTTCATGTTCGCCTAGTACAAATGTACATAGCTAACATTAGAATGTATTGATTAGAGAGATTTAAGAGAATAAATTATAATATGGAGTGATTGTTGTAAGTCACTTATTTACTCCGTTGTAAGTATAGTAGGAATTAATATATAAGATTGAACAATTGAAAATAATGGGGAGTTCTATTTGATAGTTTAGAAGAAGATGTTCTTTCAGACCAAATCTTGCCTAAACAGGTCCTAGAACAATATAAAAGAAATAAAACTTAAAAAAAAAAAAAAAAAAAAAAAAAAAATTGCATATTAATTACAGTAGTAATTGCAATATGTCTGAAAAATGACTATAAATCTAACAAAACTTGTTTTAATTTAATAAAGATTTAAACAAGACACATCCTTAAAAAACAACAGTACATGTAACTCACGACGACGTTACCCCACATGTACATTTCAAGGTACCTTTGTAAGGAAATATACTGTAAAAAAGTGGTACTTTTACTTTTTACAAAAAAGGAACTTTTTAGGAAAACGTACTCATTTCAGTAAAGATGTTCTTTTACGGAAGTTACTTTTCAAGAAAAAGCACTTTTTACGAATATTTCCTTTTTCAAGAAACGCTACTTTTTTAAGAAAGACTACTATTTTAAAAATGTCCTTTTTTAGAAAAGCTACATTTTTTAACAAAATGGTACTTCTTTAAGAAAAAATTAATTTTATTGATATATGGTACTTTTTTAAGAAAATGTAGTTTTTTTAAGAAAATTTACTTTTTTACTACGTTTTGAAAAGGAGATAATTTTTTTTTTTTAATTCTTTTTAATAAAAAGTTATTTTTTAAGAAGTAATTTTTTTTTTAAGAGAAACAGCTTTTTTTCAAAAATTTTTAATAAAAAAAACTTTTTTAGGAAAATATAGTTTTCTAAGTAAGAAAATGTGATTATTGTAATGTAATTAAAAGGTTATTTCATATTTATACAAATGTAAAAATATTGTTTTTGATCTCTTCAATGATTGAGTTTGAAAAATTTTTTTTGGCTCAAAGATCAAATGTTTTTACTTTAAAATAGAGAAAAAAAAAACATTGGCACATTTGTTTCAAAAATTGATCTATATTCTGCATGATAGGTTACACAGCTGTTTCGGGAAGAGTCACCAACCCTTATCAGTAATCAAAAGCAGTAGATAGTTTGTTTGGTGAAAAGTAACTTCATATATCTTTGTGGTGAAACCAATTCAATGAGAATCCAAGCAAAAAGTTATACTATTAAATCTTTCCCAATATAACAAACAAAATATAGAATATCTTTGAAATAAGTGTTTTTGTATATGTGTATGCTTTTGCCTAAGGTAAAATAAGGTACTTTTTTAAGAAAAGGTACTTTTTAAGTACTTTTCAAAAAAAAAAAAAGTACTTTTTTAAGAAAATTTACTTTTTTCAAAAAAACGTCCTTAAGAAAACGCACTCTTGTCAGAAAAGCTGCTCTTCTAATGTTCTACTCGCTTCTTTAGTAGATCACATACGTTTGTAGTCTAGAAAAGTTACTTTCTTTAGAAAGGTACTTTTTTTAAGAAAAGCTTCTTTTTTAAGAAAGGGCATTTTTTTTGCTTTATTAAGAAAAGCTACAATTTTAAAAATTTACTTTTTTTAGAAAATGTGTTTTTTCAGAAAAGTACTTTTTTGAAGAACAGGGCACTTTTAGAAAGATAATTTTATTTTATTAAGAAAAGGTACTTTCTAAGAAAAGCTACTTCTTTAAAAGAAGACAATTGTTTTTAAAAAATTTAGTACTTTTTTAAGAAAAGGTTATTTTTAAAGAAACGCTGCTCCTCTAAGAAAATTAAATTTTTTAAGAAAAAAAAACTTTTTTAGGCAAATATAGTTTTTTAGGAAGAGATACTTTTAAAAATTTACTTTTTTCAAAAAAGGAACTTTTTAGGAAAACGTAGTCATATCAGTAAAGATGCTCTTTTACGAAAAGCTATTTTTTTAAGAAAACTTATTTTTTATGAAAGTTACTTTTCAAGAAAAAGTACTTTTTACGAATATTTCCTTTTTCAAGAAACTGTACTTTTTTAAGAAAAGGTACTTTTTTAAGAAAAGCTTATTTTGAAGAATAGAAACTTTCTTAAAAAGAGTAATTTTTAAGAAAAGGTACTTTTTAAGAAAAGGTACTTTTGAAGAAAAGGTACTTTTTAAAAAAGTACTTTTTAAGAAAAGATCCCTCTTTAAGAAAAGGTACTTTTTTAAGAATAGGTACGTTTTTCAAAAAAAGTGCTTTTTAATAAAAGGTACTTTTTTAAGAAAAGGCACTTTTTAAAGAAAATGTACTTTTTATGAAAAGCTACTATTTTAAAAATGTCCTTATTTAGAAAACCTACTTTTTTAAGAAAATGTTACTTTTTAAGACAAAATTAATTTTATTGGGATATAGTACTTTTTAAGAAAATATAGTTTTTTAAGAAAATTTACTTTTTTAAGAGAAGCCACTTTTTTAAGAAAACCTACATCTTGGAAAAAGAGGTAATTTTTTTTAAATTACTTTTTTAATAAAAAGTTCTTTTTTAAGAAAAAGGTACTTTTTAAAGAGAATCTTCTTTTTTTAAAAGGTACTTTTTCAAAAAAAAAGTTAGTTTTTTCAGAAAATTTACCTTTTTCAACAAAAGTTCATTTTTAAGAAAACACACTCTGTTCAGAAAAGCTGCTCTTTTACGATAAGGTAGGTACTTTTTAAGAAAATTCATTTTTTAAGAAATTTTTTTTTTTCCAGAAAAGGTACTTTTTTGAGAAATGGTACTTTTTTTAGGAAAAAGCACTTTTTTAGTAAAAGATACTTTCTTAAAAATGGTACTTTAAAAAAAAAAATAATATTTTAAGAAAAGCCAATTTTTTTAGAAAATATATTTTTAAGAAAATTTACAATTTTTGGAATAAAAAGGTACTTTTTGAAGGAATTGTGGTCTTTAGAAATATGTACTTTTTTAAGAAGAGGTACTTTTTTAAGAAAAACCATTTTATATTTATTTATATATTTAACATAAAGAAACAAATTACAAAGTTGCTTAATACCTACATAAACTATCAAGGGTTAAAGACACGACAACGTGGTAGGTTTTTTTATATTCAGTTATTTTAAATCGATTCTATTTCAAATACTTTAACCTTTGGTAACTATCCATATATAATAAATATTGCATCGATGTCAAATATTCCGCTCGTTGATATGAAAACTGTTTTTAAGTCTCAGATTCAGTTGAAATTTTCATAAAAGCTTGGTCCTGATGGTGTTTCTGCTTGCATTTTGAGAAATTTCGTTCAAAATGTAGGTGTACCCATAACGTGTATTTTCAACAGTCTTTTGGAAATTGCTTATTTTCCTACTTCTTTGGAAAGTATCATTGTATATTTGTAGCGTATATTTGTATTAGTCAGGTGGAAAGGCGATTGTACTTAACTATTGGGGAATAGCAATGCTAAGTGTTATTTCTAAGATAATGTTGAAATTTGTTACTGATTATCTCTCATATCAACTAAACTTGACCGTGTCTTCATTTCAACATGGCTTTTTGAAATCAAACTCAAAGGTTTATCCGTGGAGAGCTGACGGATGTGATATACACTGATTTTAGTAAAGCTTTTGATAGGGTAGATCATAATATTTTACCATTCAAACTAAGACTAATTGGCATACCTGAATCTATTATCATGTGGATTGAGTCGTATCTTATATTTAGAACTCAAAGAGTTTTGATTCGGAATATTGAATCTAAGATTGAAAGTGTTACTTCTGGCATTCTCCAAGGCAGTCATTTAGGCCAGCTTTTCTTTTTACTATTCTTAAATGATCTTCCAACTGTAATTTCGAATTACAACGTCCTTATGTATGCAGACTATGTTAAGTTATTTTACAGTTTCAATGACTTAAATGGTCATATTACTCTTCAACATGAGCTTGGTTTACATGTAGAATGGTGTAATGTGAACTTAATATAACTGAATCATAAAAAAAATTAAACATATGCTATTTTACAGAAAGCGTATAATCTCTGACGAGTATTAATGGAATTACTATTTGATACCGTTCGAACATTTCTGGATCTTGGTGTATTTATGTATAGGAAACTTGATTTTATGAAAACTAAAGTCCGTCCGTCTGGCCGTTCTATGCGGCCGATTTCCATCATTTTTTTTAATGAAAGGTATTTAGACACAGATATATCATCAATCATTGAAATTTACTCATCTCGCACCTTACCCAAGTTACACTCAAACGTGATTCTTCCCTGTACATTTCTTATGGGACACATTCACTCAAGCAATTCGAATTCTCATAGCTCCTCTTCTAATGCATGGATCTTGATCGTACCAGTCTCAGAACATTCAGTGGATCAAGCTCTTTCTTTTGAGCTGTTAACTATTTAAATTCGTTGAGTTTGAGGAAAGTTATGCGTGCACAATCAACTTTACATTATGCAACACGAAAGTTTTGTACAGATTTCATTACAGTAATTGCATAACATTGTGAATTGCCAAAAGTGTGAATGCCTTTAGGCGGCATACAAGGTGGCCTTTATTTCTGTGTGTTCAACAAATATTTATAATGAAATAAACTTAATGAATTAAATAGATTATAAAATATTGAAAGAAATAAATTGAATAATAAAATAAAATATCATAGAATTTGCTCTCGAATTTCGAAGGTTGGGCTCTGCTCGTAAATATTATTGTTAATAAGGCAATATCTACTCTTGGTTACGTTAAAAGATGGGCCCTGCAGTTCTTTGATCCATATGTTACTAAACAGCTTTATACGGCTCTTATAAGTTCTATTTTGGAATATGCATCAATAATATGGAATCCGTATTATCAGGTTTAAGCCAATGTATTAACAGGTTCAAGCCAATGTCTGTAATGACATACTTTCATATGCTGCTAGACTACTGCCGTTTTCTTTTCTGACAAAAAATGTCGCCCTTTTATTGCCCTTTTTTTGAAAAGTGTATTTTTTTTATATATTCTGAATTAAAAGCAACCTTATCTTATACATCAATCGAAAGGTCTCAAAGTCGAGCCCTCGTAAACCACAATAACTTCCAGCCATTGACTTCTTTCAGGTCATAGTGTGAGAATATTTCCCCATTGTTCGCCTTTTTTGAATATTTTCACCCTATGACTTCCAAGAGGATAATAATCAAAATTTTTTTGCATTTATGAACAGAGCACTTTGAGATCTTTCGATTGATATATAACATAAGGTTGCTCTTAATTCAGAATATATAAAAAAATACACTTTTCAAAAAAAGGACAAAAAAGGGCGACATTTTTTGTCAGAAAAGAAAACGGCATAAGACTTATCAGACTTTCAATTCTTGAGAGTGGGATGACCATGCTGGGTGTTACCTTTGTATTCAACCTTGTGATGTTGATTCAGAATTTCTTTTATCAAATTTAAATTTCAACATAACTTGTACTATAGATCCATAAAACACTTTAATCTGATTCATTTGGACTAGTTTAGGACTAATTATGCTAATTCTTATTCTGTCCACAGAATTTGTCATGATTATGAAGTGTTGCATAACTTCGTTGATTTTAATTGCAATGTCTTTATAATAAGGCGGTTTCTTGTGACTAATTTTAAACCCTCAATTACCAACCGATTTTAACAAAAAATACTCCATTTGAAAAATATTTCTTTTTAGCTGTCCACCATATTTACAGATTTGCGCGTCTCGAACATTTTTTTGGAGTAAAATGCATTTAAAGTTGTTACTAGCACGTACATGAAACACATATTTAAGCTTCAATTAAAAAACTGTACAATGCTGTGTGTTTATTACATTTGTGTTGAATTGTGAATTGGCTAAATTCGATTAGCATACCTTTAGGCTCTTAGAAAATTATTTATTAACAACCCCAATTATATAAATTCTGTGTGTTCAACAAATATTTATAATTGAATGAAAAGATAAATATTCCTAGAATTTGCACTCGAATATCGAAGGCTGGGCTCTGCTAGTTGAAGATAAAGCGCGATATAATTGAACATCTTATATATTATTTTTTGTTGGGTATATTGAAATTTGTCTGTTACTTAATATTAGCTGATGAAATAGTTGTTTGGAATCCGGTAGGGTCTGTCGTTAAAACAAAAAGTAAATAAACCCAGAAAGTCGAAAACTTTGCTATATAAGAAAAGGAAATTTAAATTGGCATAGTTTTTTTTTTATTAAATTTTATCATATTTTTTTTTATTTTTTATGACTTTTATTTTCTAATGGTATTATATAGACAAGCCGGACATAAGTTTGTATTGGAAGAAAAGGATACACAAATACATTGTAAATAAAGAAAAATTGCTAGAAGGACAATGGATAAATATTTTTTTTCTCTAACGTACACAAAGGTTTAAGTTACAATACTGTTGAATTCATTAATAGAATAGGCAACAAGTAGTTTCTTAAGAGATTTATCTTGCAAACCCAGCAAAAAATTATAATAAAAAAAATTAAGAACATATATATGTATATATATTTGTCCAAATCGATTAACCCTCTTTATGTATGGGCACAGATCTATCAATACAAAAAGTTGGAGGGGAAATAGAGGTATTGGCTCCAGCAAGATTTACTTTCAGTTTGCTTACTAGATGATAGTAAGCTAGTCCCAGCTAAAGAGAGAGCATGCCAAGAAGTGAAATAGATTTTATTCTCGGGATCCGTATTTTCTAAACTTTATATCAGTCCCATCTATTTTCAATATTAAATATAGTTTTATTAATATCACTTTTTTATTTATTTATACTAGCAGATTCCAGCGCTCAAAATTCGAGTGCAATTCCTAAGCAACTTTATTTTTCAACTTAGCCAATTCACAAACCACACTTTTTTGATTTATTACTATTGTGAATGAAGATAACAAACTCATTAGCATACACATTAACAAATTTTATAAAGACACACATAGCATATGTATAATTTTATGTATGTATTAGTAGCAACTTTAAATGCAATTTACTCAAAATATAGGAAAAAATTTTAAAATCTGTAAATCTGGTGAACAGCTAAAATGAAATACCTTTCAAATAATATACGCTTGATCAAAATCGGGATGAAACGGTAGAATAAAACATCGGTAACAAAAAATCGTCTAGCCTATTAATATTATAGATAAATTTTTAATTAAATTTTTTTTTTATTTCATGACATCAAATTCTGTTGAAATGTAAATTTCAATAATTAAAATCTGAATTTAATTTTGTGAAGATTTGAGAGTGATCTTTTTCTGCACAATAACTTTCTATTGTTTACAAGCAATCCAAATAATTGTATTTTAGAATGACAAAATAGTTTAATAAATTCTAAACTAAGCACTGAAATCCAACACTTTATTTTGTCTTTATAGAAAAAAAAATATATGCGACTTACCAATCAAATGCAAAATTTATAAACTTGCAAGGCCACAATCGATGATGGTCAAGTTTAATTTAAAAATAGTTAAGTTTCTATAAATAAAATTTTAAATACATACATTTGATATTGATACACTAATACACTTGCAACACTTTTACACATTTTTTTTTTTCTACAAAACACTTTCTCTTGCTAACTTTTCAACCCTTGGGTAAATTTGACACCATTTTTTCTATTTCTTTTTTGCCTTTTTTTTATTAACGTTAATATAAAAAAAAAATGCTCATACGTCTTTGATTACAACCGGACATGAACTGAGTGGGCACTAGCATTAGTTATTTCTGTCAGTAGGCTTTTTCTCCGTTTTTTTGTTTGTTTTATTTCAGCTTTAAGAGGTTAAAAGCTTAGCACATGAAAAAACTTTAAAACATTTTTATTGTTAAAGAATAAAACAAAAAACGCGCCAGCGCACTATTTATTGGAATTTAAGCTAAACGGTGGAGATGTATTTTAAGTTTAAATGTTTCATTTGCAACATTATAAAATATTCTTATAAAGTGGAAAAAATGTATAATACAAAGAAATTTATATCTTACTAGCTGACTAGTAAAGTCAGTACTTATTTCAATAAAGTAGTAAGCCTTTGTGTCGGTCCATACTGGCCATATTTTTTTGTTTATTGTTTGTTGGCCAAGTCAAGTGTTTGACCTGATGATTTTAGTTTTGCTAGTCTCTTCGTTTGTTTTCTTGCTTGTTTATTTTATTTTTTTTTTATATTTATTTATTAAAGAGATACAGGCATTGCAGACAATGAGCATACAAGTACATACAAAGTTGCCCCCCACACAGACAATGATTATAAATCCATTGTAAAGTAAACATCTGGCCATCGCAAAACGGTTTGGTGATGTGACAAACATTTTTTCAAATGTAACTTAAAAAAGTTAACTTGATTTAAGAAGTATCTTTTCTCAAAAAAGGAAATTTTTCTTAAAAATTAATTTTTTCCTTTACTTAAGAGGTAAATTAAAAAGTACCTTTTCCAAAAAATCCTGCCTTAACAAATACATCTTAACAAGTACTTTTTCTTGAAAAAAAATAGTATATTTTCTTCAACAAAGGACTTTTTCTTTTAAAAGTTACTTTTCTTATGAAAGTTCTTTTTATTATGGAGGTAAATTTTCTTAACTTTTCTTGAAAAAACAAATTTTCTTCAAAAATTAAATTTTCTTATAAAAGTGTCTCTTCTTGAAAAAGTAACTTTTCTAGGAACATTAACTTTTCTTAAGAAAAGTAAAGGGTCCGCCAAATAATTTTTTTTTTGAAAATGCTATAAAAAAAAACTATTGAATATTATCTCAAAATGCGATCTTCAAAAACACGGCGCAAAACATCGAGTGTAGCTTCGGCTGTGTGGCACGTAGCGCCGTCCTGTTGAAACCAAATGTTGCCAATATCCTCCTCTTCAATTTTGTGAACAAAAATTCGTTCAACGTGGCCCAATAATTATCGCCATTGACTGTAACGGCCACTCCTTGCTCATTTTCGAAGAAAAATTACCCAATTATGCCTCTGTACCAAAATCCGCACGAAACAGTGACTCGTTTTGGGTGTATCGGCTTTTCAATGTATGCGTGCGGGTTTTCTGTGCCCCAAATGCGACAATTTTGCTTGTTTACATACCCGCCAAGATCAAAATGAGCTTCATCTGAAAAGATGATTTTTTTTTTGGCAAAATCGGCATCTTCTGTAAGTCGATCGCAGGCCCACTTAGCGAAGCGAAAACGCATTGGATGGTCAGTTGACTTCAACTCCTGAACCAATTGGACTTTGTATGGCGTCATACCCAGGTCTTTATGCAAACTTCGTCTCAATGATGCTTCCGAAATGTTCAATTCTTGAGAACGACGGTGAATTGATGTTGATGGCGCTTCACGCACACTTTCTGCCACAGCAGCAATGTTCTCGGGTGTACGCACTGTTTTTGGCTTTTCACGCTTTGGTTTATCGATGAGGATGCCAGTTTTTTTCACTTTTTTTCGCAAGATAGCGAACATACGGAGCTGACGGTGCTTCTCTTCTTCCAAAATCCGTACACAATTTTCGCATACATTCTGCAACATTACCATGATTTTCAAAGTAATGTCGCAATATTTCCCAGCGTTGTTCAAGCGTATACACAACCATATTCGTTCAGCGGAAGGATAAAACTAATTATCTGTCAAATCAGACATGAGCTAAGTGTTACCATTCACGAAATAAGCACTAGTTGAAAAAAAAAACGTTAGATGGCGGACCCTTTACAATTTCTAAAAAATTATCTCTTCTTAAAAATTTCCCAATCTTTAAAAAATACATTTCCTTAAAGAAATCATTTTTCTTCAAAAACTATATTTTCTTAGAAAGGTGCTTTTCTTAAAAAAGTATATTTTAGTTTAAAAAAGTAGCTTTTGGTAAAAAAAAAGTAAATTTTGTTACAAAAAAGTACCTTTTCTTATAAATTTCTGTTTTCATAAAGAAGTGTGTTTTCTTAGAAAAATCACTATTCTTCAAAACTACGATTTCTTAGGAATGTGCTTTTCTTAAAAAAGTGTATTTTAGTTTAAAAATTATCTTCTTCTAAAAACTAACTTTTCTTAAAAATATAATTTTCTTAAAAAAGTAGCCTTTGCTAAAAAGTAAATATAGTTAAAAAAAAGTGCCTTAAAAATTTATATTTTCTACAAAAAGGGCATTTTCTTAGAGAAATCACTATTCTTCATAAACTATATTTTCTAAGAAATGTGCTTTTCTTAAAAAAGTATATTTTAGTTTAAAAATTATCCTCTGAAAAGTAACTTTTCTTAAAAATATCTTTTTCTTAAAAAAGTAGGTTTTAGTCAAAATAGTACCTTTTCTTAAAAAAAATAAATTTTCTTAAAAAAGTACATTTTCTTATAAAAGCGTACTTTCTTACGAACGTACATTTCTCAAGAAAGTTCCTATACTGAAAAATTGCATTTTCTTAAAAAGAAAGTACCTTTTCTTTATATATTTTTTCTTAAAAAAGTATTTTTTATTATTGAGGTAAATTTACTTCAAACATAATGTCTTTAAAAAAGTACCATTTCTAAAAAAAGTACATTTTCTTAAAACAGTAAACTTTGAAAAAAGTACCTTTTCTCAAAGAAGTATATTTTTGTTTAAAAAGTATATTCTTCATAAAAAAGTACCTTTTTCTTAAAATAAAATACTTATAAAACTATGTTTTCTAAAAATTAAAGTCTTTTCTTAAAAAATTACCTATTCCTAAAAATGTCCCTCTTTAAAAAAGTAGCTTTTGTTGAAGAAAGTATAGTTCCTTAAAAAAATACATTTTCTTAAAAAAGTACCTTTTATTAAAAAAGTACCTTTTATTAAAAAAGTACCTTTTATTAAAAAAGTTCCTTTTATTAAAAAAGTACATTTTATTAAAAAAAGTACCTTTATTAAAAAAGTACATTTTATTTAAAAAAAAAATACCTTTAATTAAAAAAGTACCTTTTATTAAAAAAGTACTTTTTATAAAAAAATTACCTTTTATTAAAAAAGTACCTTTAATTAAAAAAGTACCTTTTATTAAAAAAGTACATTTTCTTAAAAAAGAACCTTAAAGAAATTATGAAAAAATGGCATTTGAAAAAAATTTACCTCTTATTAAAAAAGTACTTTTATTAAAAAAGTAAATTTTCGTAAAAAACGTACCTTTTCTTTAAAAATTATATTTTTGTTTAAATGTATCTTCCTCTCAAAAACAAGTACCTATTCTTGTAAATGTTAGTTTTTTTTTTTTAAAGTAGCTTTTGCCAATAAAAAGTACCTTTTCTTAAAAAATAGTAAATTCTCTTAGAAAAAAGTAGATTTTCTTACAGAAGTACATTTTTCTTTTAAGAAAGTTCGTTTTCCGGAAAAAGTATCTTTTCTTTAAAAAATATAGTTCCTTTTCTTAAAAAATTACCTTTTCTGAAAAAATTACCTTTTCCAAAAAAAGTATGATTTCTTTCTTATAAAGAAATAATTTTCTTAAAAAGAAAATTTATCTTTAAAAAGTACACAACTTAACATAAGAACTTTTTATTATTTGGGCAAATTTTCTTAAAAAATTATTTTTTTTTAAAGTACCATTTCTGAAAAAATTACCTCTTCTTCAAAAAGTACGTTTTCTTAAAACATTAAATTTAGTAAAAAAAACGTACCTTTTCCTAAAGAAGTAAATTTTTGTTTAAAAAGTATCTTCTTCTTAAAAAAAGTACCTTTTCTTAAAAAAAGTACTTCTTCTTATAAAACTATTTTTTCTAAAAAAAAAATCTTTTCTTAAAAAATTGCATATTCCTAAAAATGTCCCTCTTTTAAAATGTAGCTTTTGTTGAAGAAAGCATAGTTCCTTAGAAAAAGTACATTCGATTAAAAAAGAACCTTTTCTTAAAAATCACTTTTCTTAAAAACAGTACCTTTTCTACCAGAAATCTTAAAAAAGTGGGATTTGTGAAAAATGTTTCTTTTATTAAAAAAGCACTTTTATTCAAAAAGTAAATTTTCTTAAAAAAGTACCTTTTCTTAAAAAAGTATATTTTAGTTTAAAAGATATCTTCTTCTCAAAAACAAGTAACTATTCTTGAAAATGTAAAATTTTTTTAAAATAGTAGCTTTTGCCAATAAAAAGTACCTTTTGTTAAAAAATAGTACATTTTCTTAGAAAAAAGTTGATTTTTCTTTAAGAAAGTTCCTTTCCCTGAAACAGTACCTTTTCTTTAAAAAATATATTTTCTTACAAAAGTGTCTTTTCTTAAAAAAGTACTTTTTCTGAAAAAAGTACATTTTCTTAAAAAATTATATTTTCTTTAGATAGTACTTTTTCTTAAAAAGAAATAATTTTCTTAAAAAGATAATTTTTCTTAAAAAAGTATATTTTCTTAAAAAAGTGTCTCCTCTTAAAAAAAGCACCTTTTCTGAAAAAATAAACTTTTCTTAAGATAAGTACAATTTCTAAAAAATTATCTCTTCTTAAAAATTTCCCTATCTTAAAAAAAATACATTTTCTCAAGGAAATCACTTTTCTTCAAAAACTATATTTTCTTAAATATGTGATTTTCTTAAAAAAGCATATTTTAGTTTAATTTATCTTCTTCTAAAGAGTAGCTTTTCTTAAAAAAATGCATTTTCTTAAAAAAGTAGCTTTTGGTAAAAAAAAGTAGATTTTGGTAAAAAAAAAAAGTAAATTATGTTAAAAAAGTACATCTTAAAATAGTGAATTTTCTTAGAGAAATCACTATTCCTTAAAAATTAGTTTAAAAATTATCTTCTAAAAAGTAACTTTTCCTAAAAATTTCCTTTTCTTCAAAAAGTAGCTCTTGGTAAAAAATTTTCCTAGAAAATACAGTTTCTTACAAAAGTGGACTTTCTTACGAAGGCACATTTTTTAGGAGAGTTCCCTTTGGAAAAAAATTGCTTTATCTTAAAAAAAAGTGCCTTTTCTTTAAACATTTTTTCTTAAAAAAGTACTTTTTAATATTGAGGTAAATTTTCTCAAAAAATTATGTCTTTAAAAAAGTACTTTTTTTAAAAATTACCTTTTCTTAAAACAGTAAATTTTGTTGAAAAAAACGTACATTTTAAAAAGTATCTTTATCTTATCTTAAAAAAGTATTTTTTCTAAAAAATAAAATCTTTTCTTAAAAAATTGCCTATTCCTAAAAATATCCCTTTCTTAAAGCGTAGCTTTTGTTATAGAAAGTATAGTTCCTTAAAAAAAATACATCTTCTTAAAAAAGTACCTTATATTAAAAAAGTACCTTTTATTAAAAAAGTGCATTTTATTAAAAAAGTACCTTTTATTAAAAGAGTACCTTTTATTAAAAAAAAATACCTTTTATTAAAAAAGTACCTTTTATTAAAAAAGTACCTTTTATTAAAAAAGTACCTTATGGAAATCATGAAAAATTGGCATTTAAGAAAAATGTATCTTTTATTAAAAAAAGTACTTTTATTAAAAAAGTAAATTTTCTTTTAAAAAAAGTACCTTTTCTTAAAAAAGTATATTTTTGTTTAAAAGGTATCGTCTTCTCAAAATTTTAGTTTTTTTAAAAAAGTAGCTTTTTCCAATAAAAAGTACCTTTTCTTAAAAAATAGTAAATTTTCTTAGAAAGAACTAGATTTTCTTACAGAAGTACCTTTTTCTTTTAAGAAAGTTCATTTTCCGGAAAAAGTACCTTTTCTTTGAAAAATATAATTTCTTGAAAAAGTGCCTTTTCTTAAAAAATTACCTATTCTGAAAAAATTACTTTTAAAAAAGAAGTATGATTTCTTTACATAGGAGTTTTTCTTAAAAAGAAATAATTTTCTTAAAAAGATAATTTTTCTTACATAACTCTAATAAAAGTACTTTTTATTATTGGGGCAAATTTTCTTAACAAATTAGTTTTTTTTTTTAATTACGTTTTCTGAAAAATTATCTCTTTTTAAAGAAGTAGCTTTTCTTAAAAAGTACCTTTTCTTAAAAAGTACGTTTTCTTTACTTTTTATTAGAACGCAGCCAACTGAAGACGCTTTTCAACTCCGCGCTGTAATTACAGAGCTATAAATTATTTTCCTGTAGATGAACAGCGAAGCTGTTCGAAATATTGAAAATAAAATAAAATTAAAAATTAAAACATGTGTTGTTCATTAATTTTTAACTTCATGACCTCATGCCAAACAAAAACCATCACACAACAACAATAAAGGTCAACAATAATTCTTTTTAACAAAAAAGTAAATTTTCTTGAAATAGTACTTTTCTTACAAAAGTAAAAAAAAATCTTTTCATAAAAAAATAGTTTTCTTCGAAAAGTAGATTTTCTTAAATAAGTACCTCTTCTTGTAAAAGTACGTTTTGTCTAAAAAGCCATTTTCTTAAAAAAAGTAACTATTGTTAAAAAAGTACCTGTTCCTAAAAAAAAGGTAAATTTTCTTAAAAAATCACCTTTTCTTAAGAAAGTACCTTTTCTTAAAAACTTACCTCTTTTCACAAAAGCATCTTTTCTGAAAAAAGTAGTTATTTTAAATTAAAGTGCCTCTCCTATAAAAGTACCTATTTAAAAATTTCATTTTCTTAAAAAAAGTAGCTTTTCTTAAGAAAGTACATTTTCTTTAAAAGAACATTTCCCTAAAAAAGTACCTTTCCTTAACAAGTACATTTTCTTAAAAAGCTCGTTTTCTTTTCTCAAAAAGGAAGCATTTTTTTAAGAAAGTACATTTTCTTAAGAAAGTGAATTAAAATAGGAACTTTTTCCATAAAAAAGTAAATTTTCTTAAATAATCAGATTTTCTTTAAAAAATTATTTTTCTTAAAAAATCACCTTTCCTTAGATAAGAACATTTTTATAAAAAACCACCACTTCTAAAAACCGTACCTTTAAAAACAATTTTTTTTTTCTTTAAAAAAGTAGTTTTTCTTACATAGTTACCTTTTCTTCAGAAACTTAAAAATAAGTTGTTGTATTCAAAAATTGTCATACAATTTTTTTTACATGAGGAACATAAAATTTTATGAAAACCAGACTTTTTTGAAGAATTTATTTAGTCGTATACCGAGGTGGTAGTGTCGCTGTTACGGACTAGACTTTGTCATAACAACAATTGATTTTCCATTAAGTGAAGGTTTAAATGAAATACAATTACTACAAATAAGTAATAAAACCTTTTATTTTTTTATTTTTACCTTTTATTGACCATTTTAACCAACAATATTCACGTCATATATTTCACTGTTCTCTATGTCAAAGAAACCAAATAGCTTTAGCCCTGGCTGGATAGACTTTTACGTTCATGTAAAAAATGTTGGAATTTTTTTGTAATTTTTTACACTATCGATAATAATAAAAAATCAAAATAAATGCTTTAAAAATAAATTCAAATTTATATATCTACCTATACCAAGTCTGCATTGGTGGCCCGACATAACTTCATGAATATTTCAGAAATATTTTTTCAAGATTACAAATGTACTTCTTTTCATAGAAAAGAAAAAGTTGCGAACACAATATGCAAATATAAGACGCCGGGAGCTGCATTAAAAACCCTAAAAAATGTTTAATAATTATTCCATTTCCCGAGACCCAAAGTGAAGACGAATTAACAAATATTTGGCAGTAAGTTTTGAGGTGAAAATTAATTTTGGAGGAAAAAACCGTGAAATAAATAATTTTTAAGGTAGAAGCACAAAAAAAAATTGAGTGTAGTTTTTTATTGAAGAAAACAGGTTTTTTGAGAAGGTGAGAAAATTTTGAGTTGAAAAATGTTTTTGTGGAGGAAAATAATTTTACACTAAACTCTTATGGTCAAAAAGAAATTTCTGAAATGAAAACTAATTTTTAAGACTAAAATAATTTTAAGGTGAACATATATTTTTGAGATGGAAAAAAAATGTTGTGTTTTAAAACCCTTTTGATGAGGAAAATAATTTGACCCAAAATTTTGGGGTGAAAATAAAGTTTTAGTATAAAGAAAATTTTAGGTGAAAATAAGTTTTTTAATGGCGAAAAATGTTTTAGAAAATAAGTTCTGAGGCAAAAAACTTTTTTGAGAAGGACAATAATTTTTCCCAAAAGCTTTAGTGTAGAAAAATATTCTAAAGTAAAAATAATTTTTTGGAACAAAAATATCTTTTAGTGGGAATATATATTTTTGGAAAGGTGAAAAAAATGTAAGTAATAAATTATTTGCGCAGGCAAATAACTTACACAAAAGTTTTAGGGTAAAAAAAATTATGCGGTTCAAAATAAGCTTTTAAGTTAATAATATTTTTGAGGTAAAAATTAGCTTTGAGGTGGTGAAAAACCTATTTTTAAAAGAAAGTAATTTCATAAAATAGTTTTAGAAGTACAAAGACATTTATGAGGTGCAAAAAAGTTTTTGGTGGAAAAATAATTTTGAGGTGAAAATAAGTTTTTGAAATGGTGTAAAACTTTCGAGTTGAAAATTTATTCTGAGAAGGAAAATAATTTGAGCCAAATGTTTTTGGGTCAAAAAGAACTTTATGAGGTGAAAACAAATTTTTAGGACAACAATGATTTTAGGTGAAAATATGTTTTTGAAATGGTGAAAAAAATTTTTGAGGTGTAATATTTTATTGAGAAGGAAAGTAATTTTACAACAACGTTTTAGAATCAAAAAGAAATTTATGAGGTGAAAATAAATTTTTGGGGCAAAAATAATTTTGAGGTGAAAAAAAGTACTTGATTTTTCGATTTGAAAATCCTCTTTGATAAGGAAAATAATTTGACCCCAAATTTGTGGGGTCCCAAAGACATTTTTGAGCTGAAAATAAGTTTTAAGAACAAAAATAATATATAAGAGAAAATACGTTTTACGTGCGGTGAAAAGAGTTTTAAGTCAAAAACCCATAATAAGGAGGAAATTAATTTAACCAAAATTGTTGGAGGCAAACCGACATTTACAATATAAAACAAAAATAATTTTTAGGTGAAAATAAGTTTTTTAGCAGCCGAATAAAATTAAGTGAGAAACCTTATTAAGGAGGAAAGTAATATTACACAAGCATCTTAGAAACAAAAGGAAATTTATGAGGTGAAAATTAATTTTTGGGACAAAAATAATTAGGAGATAAAAAAAAATTTTAGAGATTGTCAAAAAATTATTAATTGAAAAACTATATAAGAAGGAAAATAATTTACGAAAAGCTTTTAGTTGCAGATTTTCAGGTCAAAAATAATTTTGAAGTGAAAATAAGATTTGGATATTAAAAATCTAAAAAAAGATAGAGCGAAAAAATTGGAGTAAATCAATTATAAACGTTAATGTTTTGAAACAAACAATACTGTCAAATGGAACAAAAATATTAAGGTCCAAAAAGATTTATGGTGGATTTATTTCTGAAGTGAAAGTAATTTGTTGTTAAAAAAATTTACTGTGAATCTATAATATTATTAGGCTAGGCGATGTTTTGTTCTACCGTTTTATCCCGATTCTGACCAAGCGTATATTATTTGAAAGGTATTTATTTTTAGCCGTATTGCAGATTTACAGATTTTTAAATTTTTTCCTTTATTTTTAATAAATTGCATTTAAAGTTGCTACTAACACATACATAAAATTATACAATGCTATGTGTGTGTTTATTAAATTTGTTAATGTGTTTGTAATAAAAATGAGTTTGTTTTTGGGTTGATTTGTAAATTGGCTATAATTGATTAGCATACCTTTAGGGTCTGTATTTAATCAAAAAATGAAATTTCCTAGAATTTGCACTCGGGTTTCGAGGGCTGGAGTCTGCTAGTAATAATAAATATTTGTAATATTTTTTTGCCAAATGTTACATATAAAATCGTCCAAAAATTTATTGTGTTGTATGAAAATTTTTCGTTTTTCGTATTTTTGAATATGACAAATATGAAATTTCAGTGTAACAAAAAATGTATTAATTTTGAGCTAGAAACCTCAACCATATAAAAGTCAAATTTTAATACACAGGTAGAATATTGTATTACTCATTCATTCCGCTTGTTATAAAAAACAAGAATATATTTATCGAATTGTATATATAAACGGTGTCCCCGTTTTTTGTTTCAATAATTTTTAGAATTTTGTTAATATTTTAAACAAATTCTAGAAATACCATATTATTCCAGATTTCAGCAGATAGACAATAGATTGTAGTTGTTGGAACAGTCCGTGTTGAGTATAAAAAATCTGTATCAATAGTTCCCCATAAATCGTTCAGATTCATTTTAAATTATTTAATATTCAGTATTTATTTTTACCTGAATGCATACTTAATATATCTTTGTATAGACAACTATCTGATACGCATTTGCATATTGTTGAGAAACAAACCTGCATTATCTATTTTTATTCCTAGAATAATCCAACAATTCTAAAGAAAACACATAAAATACATTAAGTCTAAGCCTTCTTAACAAGCTCAAGCCATAAGATATGAACATAAAACAAACTTATCATGATAATTACAACACGTGTCGAATAAAATAAACATATAAACCAAAGGCAAACAACACGTTCTTAAGAGTATAAACACAATATGAACATCAAAAACATATCAAGATTTTTAAGGAAATGCATGCGGTTTTTAAGCAATAAAGCAGTGGCATCAGATAATTTTTACTATTTTGTGTAAGACTTTTTCGAAATTTTGTTTCCCTTAAGCCTTAAGGGCTTTTAGAAAAACTTCAGTGTGAAACAAACATCTATCATAAGGGGAGGTAAAGCCAATAATGCCTTTTCCTTGGGAATGAGATAATGTATTCTATTATTACGGCCATCACTGTTATATACTACTCTTATTTACACACTTACTCGTACATATACGCATAATCAGTGTTAATAGTATTTGCATGTACTTCCAACTTGCGTCTCGACTCATAACGCACAACATTCACCAACCACTCATGAAGGTTAACTTTTCATTCCGATATAATAAAAAACATCCACATTAATGAAACAAACATCCACAACCATTCGAACATCTGTTTTCCATACAATAATGTAGACAAAACTATAAGTATCCTTTTTAGAAACCAAGAAACAGTTTGACTGTTTCGTTGAGTGTTATTTTCTTTCTTTTGTATAGTTTTAGTTTCTTTAGAATTTTATGATGAACTTAAAGCACTAAAATGTTCAACAGTTAATGATACTAAGGAAAAAAAATTGTATCGTGTAATGAATTGCAAAAGGCCTTAAGTTTAATAGAAATTACGGAGGGCGATGTGATTAAGGATTTAAAAAATTAAAACTTAATAGAGCTACGATTGAAAATGTATATCGAGTATTTATAAAGTCTTAAATATAGTTTAAATTTAGTGTCGTTTTAAGTTTGAAAAAAGTCTTACTAAAGCCACAGTCAAAGTCTGTAATAAAGTCAAAATTAAGTCACGAAAAAGTAATAAAAAAATCACAGAAAGCGTCATCTATGTACCACTTATAGAAAAAACTGCAGGCGCTAATATACAAATTTTTTTTATTATTTATTATTTGAACTAGTTAATTTTTAATTTTTAATTTTTAATTTTTAATTTTTAATTTTTAATTTTTAATTTTTAATTTTTAATTTTTTATTTTTAATTTTTAATTTTTAATTTTTAATTTTTAATTTTTAATTTTTAATTTTTAATTTTTAATTTTTAATTTTTAATTTTTAATTTTTTATTTTTAATTTTTAATTTTTAATTTTTAATTTTTAATTTTTAATTTTTAATTTTTAATTTTTAATTTTTAATTTTTAATTTTTAATTTTTAATTTTTAATTTTTAATTTTTAATTTTTAATTTTTAATTTTTAATTTTTAATTTTTAATTTTTAATTTTTAATTTTTAATTTTTAATTTTTAATTTTTAATTTTTAATTTTTAATTTTTAATTTTTAATTTTTAATTTTTAATTTTTAATTTTTAATTTTTAATTTTTAATTTTTAATTTTTAATTTTTAATTTTTAATTTTTAATTTTTAATTTTTAATTTTTAATTTTTAATTTTTAATTTTTAATTTTTAATTTTTAATTTTTAATTTTTAATTTTTAATTTTTAATTTTTAATTTTTAATTTTTAATTTTTAATTTTTAATTTTTAATTTTTAATTTTTAATTTTTAATTTTTAATTTTTAATTTTTAATTTTTAATTTTTAATTTTTAATTTTTAATTTTTAATTTTTACTTTTTAATTTTTAATTTTTAATTTTTAATTTTTAATTTTTAATTTTTAATTTTTAATTTTTAATTTTTAATTTTTAATTTTTAATTTTTAATTTTTAATTTTTAATTTTTAATTTTTAATTTTTAATTTTTAATTTTTAATTTTTAATTTTTAAGTTTTAATTTTTAATTTTTAATTTTTAAGTTTAAATTTTTAAGTTTTAATTTTTAATTTTTAATTTTTAATTTTTAATTTTTAATTTTTAATTTTTAATTTTTAATTTTTAATTTTTAATTTTTAATTTTTAATTTTTAATTTTTAATTTTTAATTTTTAATTTTTAATTTTTAATTTTTAATTTTTAATTTTTAATTTTTAATTTTTAATTTTTAATTTTTATTTTTTAATTTTTAATTTTCAATTTTTAATTTTTAATTTTTAATTTTTAATTTTTAATTTTTAATTTTTATTTTTTATTTTTAATTTTTAATTTTTAATTTTTAATTTTTAATTTTACATTTTTATTTTTATTTTTTAATTTTTAATTTTTAATTTTTAATTTTTAATTTTTAATTTTTAATTTTTAATTTTTAATTTTTAATTTTTAATTTTTAATTTTTAATTTTTAATTTTTAATTTTTAATTTTTAATTTTTAATTTTTAATTTTTAATTTTTAATTTTTAATTTTTAATTTTTAATTTTTAATTTTTAATTTTTAATTTTTAATTTTTAATTTTTAATTTTAAAATTTTTAATTTTTAAATTTTAGTTTTTAATTTTTGATTTTTAATTTTAAAATTTTTAAGTTTTTAATTTCAAATTTTTAATTTGAAATTTTTCATTTTTAATTTTTATATTCAAAATTGAAGATAAATATATGTAGGATGTAGTATAGTAGTTAAATATGAATATGGTTTAATTATTGCAATGCAATTTCTATTTGCACACATCAATCACATGATAATCAGCGATAAAACAAAGTGAAATTTGGACAGTGATTTATTTAAAATGTTACAATATGTGAACGGCTATTTTTGTACATTGTACGAGCATTGTGACAAATATGTAAATTCAAAAATATTTATAATACCACTATCTGATGAATCTTGCAATTTTTGAAATATTGTCCTTTTTTATTGTCAACTGATGTGATAAATTAAAATCAAATTCTAGGCTAAAAGTTAAAAATAAAAGTTATTGCACAAATGCTAAAATAAATAATTGAATATGGTTTAGAAATAACTCTAGGAGGCAAAAATTTGCCTGAATTACATTTGCTAGTATTGAAAATGAAATCTCTTTGGAATAAGCACATTTGCTAGTATTAAAATTTAATTTCCTTCCATTTGTGTTAATTTAATTTTCTATAAAATAATTTTTATATTTGCAGATATGCAAGATGTAAGCGTGTCCCAAAATTTGAAATTTTATATGACTCAAAGCGCGTTTTTAAGTTTAAGCATGTATGGAGCGTCCTTGTTTAAAATAATTGAAGTTCGTATATCTTTATGCACATGCTCTGGTACGTATAAAAATTTTTACTATAAAATTTTAATCGAGTTTCCGTCCAATTTCGTAAACCATACCTCCGCTAATGGGCTTAGAGTCCCCAAAAGCAATACCAACCTAGTCGAATAAATAACAAACAGTAATATCCAAAATTTTACCCAGTTAAATAGTTTATTTTGTGAATGAGCATAATTAATAATAATTAATTAATAATTAATTCAAAAATGTTGTTTCATATGAACTCTTCTAGTTAAACAACGCTTTAGAAGTGAAATGCAAAGCCTCTAAATCTAGCGCTAAAAGCGCTATTTTGGCATCACTGACTTGATCCGAAACAGCTGTATAAGCTGTATGCAAAAAATATGTTTGTTTTTTTTTTTTAAACGCAATCAAAATTTTTTTATTTATTATTTTGAAATTTTGTTGAATTTTGTGTCAAACTTATTTTTTTTTAAATTAATTTTATATGAAAATTATTTTTGATGGAATTTTTTTTGGCGGGAAACCTTTTTCTGATACCATAATTTGTAGAGCTTTAAAATTTTTAAGGAAGAAATTTTTGTTCAAACAATTTTGTTTAAGAATTTTGTTTAAATTAATTTTGGTGAAATTTTTAACTCTTAAATTTTTGTCTACAAAATTTAGTTTAAAAATTTTTTTGTTTGCAAAAATAAAAAAAAATATTTTTTGGCTAATTTTTTTTATTAAAAAATTGAATTTTTTAGTTATTTTTTTGTTAAATTTAGTTTTTTTTTTAAATTTAAAAAAAAGGAATAGGAAGAATCTATAGGAATTTTTTTCTTTGTCGGAAAAATTATTATTGCTACAAATTTTTTTAGAGTTTTAAGAATTTAATAGAAAAAATTTTTGTTTAAAAAATTTTCAAAAATGCTTAAATTAAATTATGTTTTCAGAAAAAAATATAGAATTTTTTTTGGCGGAAAAATTTTTCGACACAAATATTTTGTTTAAAAAATTTTTTGATGGAAAAAAAATTTTTTTTTCATGTGAACTTTTTACTTTTCTTCTATTAATGTTAATTTGCAGATAAATTTCTTTGCTACAAATATTTTAAGAGCTTTTAAAATTTAAAGAAAAAGTTATTATTTAAAATATTTTGAAAATATTTGAAAATTTAAAGAAAAAATTATTATTTAAAATATTTTGCTTACAAATTTCTTTGATCGCAAAAAAACAACTTTTTTTTTGATATATTAAAGATTTGAAATATTAATTAGTTATTTATTGTTCGGTTGAAGATCATGTATATATTTTTCTAATGAAAGAAAGATAATAATTTTTGTAATGGGCAGAAGGATGCTGAAGATGAACAAGTCGATTTGTTCGAAGGTAGCTACTCCATCTAGCGCTGCATTCAATTTTTTCCAATATTTCTCTTACATTACAAAAATTATTATCTTTCTTTCATTAGAAAAATATATACATGATCTTAAACCGAACAATAAATAACTAATTATTCCAATACAGATCAACAATAAATAACAATAATATTTTATATTTTGAAAAAAAATTAGGTCAAAAAATGTCTTGATGGCAATACTTTTCTCCTTTGTGAAATTTTTATTTTTCTTCTAAATTAGTATTAATTTTTAGAGAAATTTGGTAGCTAAAAATATTTAAGAGCTTTAACAATTTAAAGAAATTATTTATATTTAAAAAAACAAAAAAAACTTCTTTTTAATTTGTTCTTGATATTTTGAAAAAAAAATTGGCTTTAAAATTTTTTTCCAGCAAAATTAATTTCTCTCGCGAGTTTTTTTTTTGTTTTGTTACATTAATTTTTTTTGTAATTTAAAAAAAATTGAAAGAAAATTTTGCATAAAGATATTATTTTAAAAAAAAATAAAGTTTTTATTTTCTTCCGAATTAAATATAATTTTTTCGTACGAAAAATATTTTTGATGGATTTTTTTTCGATAATTTTTGTTGAATTTTTTTTCGAAATTTAAAAAAAAATTTTTCATAGGAAAAATTATTTTTGATTTTTATAAAAATAAATTTCTTTCAGAAAAATCTTTTTGCTAAAATATTTTTAGAACTATTAAATTTGTTTTAAAAAATTTTTTTAAGAAATGTTTAAATTAATTTTGGTTAAATTTTTTGTTGGAAAATTTTTTTCACTGCAAATATTTTTAAAGAATAAAATTGAAAGGAAAACAATTTTCGTTTAAATTTTGTTTTTTTTATAGAAAAATTTAAAAAAAAAATTTTTTTTTGGCAAATTTGGTTTTCCAAAAAGTTTAATTGTTAGTTTATTTTGTTTTTGATTTTTGTTGTGTTAAATTTATTATTTTCCGAAACAAAAAGAAGAAGAATATTACAGTCGGTCTATACCGACTATAGAGAGCTTATGCCTAATGTCCAACTAATAAGCATAAACCAATTTTGAGTGAGATTGATATTAATTTTGTTGCCTTCGGATGGGAAAAAGTTCATATCGGATGCTATATTTATATGGGGACTAGGTCGAAAAATGAACCGATCCTGACCATATTTGGTAGGCACTTACATTTTGAAAAAACATATACAAACCAACTTTGAGAAAAATCTGTGCAATATTTTAGTTTTTTGAGAGATTTAAGTGAAAATCGGGAAGAAGCTTTATATGGGGACTATGACAAAGAATTGCCATACTGGGTTTATTTTTGAAAAATGGATGTAATAAACACACACAAACCCAATTTGACCCAGATCTATATAATAATTTGGATCTTATGGCAATTTCAGTCGATTTCATTGGGGTCATTTGTATGGGGACTAGGTCCGAACGTGCACTGATTTTCACAAATATCAACAGAGTGCATCCGATTAAAGCTTATATACCAAATTTCATCAAAATATATTCATATTTGCGACCTGTAGTTTGATTGCAAGGTTTACTTGGACACTCAGACGGACAGACGGACGGACGGATGGGCGGATATCACTAAGTCGACTCAGAACGTGATTCTGAGTCGATCGGTATAATAAAAAATGGGTCTAGGTCAAATATTTTTGGAAGTTACAAACATCAGCACAAAGTCATTATACCCAAACCACCTAGTGGTATAAGGTATAAAAAATATGCTGAAAGCATAAGTACTTCCAACTTAAAAAAATCTTTAATTACTAGATGTTTACACATCTCCCCTGCGATCGGACTCACATACGAGGGCGGATCAATAAGTCCGGTTTTTTTTTTGCAAAAAAAATTTATTTTTCAACATAATCTTCTTTTAGCTCAATACATTTAGTCCAACGTTTCTCCAATTTTTGTATCCCATCCAAAATAAAAGGATTTTTCGAGGTCATTAAAATAGGCATTTGTTTGATCAATAATTTCATCGTTGCAGCTAAATTTCTTTCCACCGAGCCATTTATTTAGGTTTGGAAATAGGAAATAGTCACTGGGTGCTAAATCCGGAGAAACTGGCGGATAAGGTATCAAATCGTAGCCCAATTGATAGAATTTTGCCATTGAGACAGCACACGTATGCATTATCTTGATGAAAAAGAACTTTTTTCTTGGCCAATATTGGTCCAGTAAGTTGGCATAATATTCGCCGTTTATTGTTTTTCCCTTTTGAAGGTAATCGATGTCAATTATCGCGCGTGCATCCCAACAAAACTGTTGCCATCACCTTATTGGCCGACAAACTTACATTTGCCTTCTTCGGAGCCGGTTCAACCGGAGAAACTGCTTGATCTCCGGAGTGTTGTAATGGATCCATGTTTCATTCACAGTAACAAAACGCCGAAAAAACTCATTCGAATTGTGGTTAAACAGTTCCAAACAATCCTTTGAAGTTGTCACACGATTACGTTTATTGTCAATTGAGAGCAAACGCGGCACCCATCTTGCAGACAGCTTTCTTAAACCCAACTGATCATTTAAAATCGAAACCAAACTGCCATATGAAATGCCTATGGCAGCAACAATCTCACGCACTTTTACTCTGATGTCAGTCCGTCCATGTAAACTTTGTAATCAAATATGAATATATTTTGATGAAATTTTGTATATAAGCTTTTATCGGCCATGGGATGAACGCTATTGAAATTGGTGAAATTCGGTCGATGTTCAGACCTAGTCCCCATACAAATGACCCCTATGAAATCGACATAAATTGCCATAAAATCCAAATTGTCATATAGATCTCGGTCGAGTTGGGTTTGTATGTGTTTACTATATCCATTAATCAGTAGTCAAAAAATAATCCCTGTAGGACAATTCTTAGCCATAGGCCCCATGCTTTCCGATCTTCACTTAATTCTATCAAAAAACAAAAATATTGCACCGATTTTTCTCAAATTTTATTTGTATATATATTTTTTAAACATAAGTAACTTTACCAAATATGGTCAGGATCTGTCGATTTTTCGACCTAGTCCCCATATCTACAGCCAAAAAAATTAATAACAATGCCACTCAAATTTGGTTTATGCTTATTTTCTAAATCCAATTAGTTGGACCGAAGAGATAGGGTCTCTCAGCCATGGTAAAGGGTATCGTATAGTCGGTCTAGACCGACTAGAATTTTTTCACTTGTTTTTGATTTTTTTGAAAATTTTTTTTGTCATAAAAATTTTTTTTCTAAAAATAGTAAAAATAGTTTTTTCTAAAAATATTTTTAGAGCTATAAGTGTTTTAAGGCAAATATTTTTTTTTTTAATTTTTTATAAAAATTAAATTTTAGACAATTTTATCATTCCATTTAGAAACTTTAAAATATAATATATTAATTAATTAAAAAGTAGCAGATTCCAGCACTCGAAATTCGAGTTGAATTTCTAGGCAGCTTTTTTCTCAACTTAGCCAATTCACAAACCAACACTTTTATGGCTTATTATTATTGTGAATGAAGATAACAAACTCATTGACAAACACATTAACAAATTTAATAAAACACACACAGCATATGTATAATTTTCTGCATGTGTTAGTAGCAACTTTAAATGCAATTTACTCAAAATAAAGGAACAAATTTAAAAATCTGTAAATCTGGTGAATAGCTAAAAAGAAATACCTTTCAAATAATATACGTTTAGTCTAATTCGGGATAAAATGGTAGAACAAAACATCGGTCACAAGAAATCGCCTAGCCTATTAATATTATTTACAAATTAAAGAAATTTATAATCAGCCCTTTAGCATTTCAGCTGACAACATTCTCATATGTTGTCGTAACTGTATAGTGTCCGTGATGAAAACTGAGTATATAAAAATAAAAATTTCTATAGAGCTTGTAAAAAAAAAATACAAAGAAACTTGTTGTTATATGTATATCTGGCAAGTATCAAAGCAACAGTAATAACAGCAATTCATTATTAATACTAAGAAATTTCATGCAGTTGTTTGTTCTTCATTGAATATTTTCTTTTTTTTTTAATATTATTCTTCATTAAAAAACTGTCTGTTAAACTCATCTTATGAAGAGAAAGCCATCAAAAGCCAAATGACATATGATGGAAACTTGTAAAATGTTGCACATAAAATGTATTCATACGAGTAGTATGTAATATTTTTATATAAAATTTATAACCATATGAAAAGAGTAATAAAATATACTAATAATGGCTTCAAATTTATATGATAAAGTTATGAAAGTTTTAACAAAGAATATGTCTGCACATGAGATGTTAAACAACAAATGTTGTCTCTTTCTTATTAACGTTCTAAGGTGTATGACACATGTTTATCATACAGACCTACAGTGTTTTGGCAACATGCCTTGCCACTTTGTTTATGAAAGCGATTTCAGGGGGCTTATTTTAGCATTATTCCTTATTTGACAATGAGATAAGTTAACGAACAAAGTTTTTAAAACTTTTAATTAGAGTTTAGCAAAATTTTTTACAACGATCGAATTCTTTACATGAATTGATGGTTAAACAGCTACCAATTATAATATTTTAACACAGTTTGGCAATTTGCAATTAATTTCCAAAAGAAAAGGCTTGGCTTTATCATTATATTATATTTTAAATGAAACATTGTAAAGATATTACTATCGATTTTAAAGGATAATTAATTACTAAGATATATAGCGATACCGTTCCTTTGGGGGCCATAAACTTTTTACTTTGTTTTTGTTACCTTGTACTTTTGCTTATTAACCAAAAACCTATTAATTATTTATGTTTATTTGAAGTTTGTACATAAATTCCCAGAGCCTTAATAATAAAGCTTTCGCCTTTTCTAAACAATTTTTATAACGCCATATTAAATTTAACATCTCAGGAGGACAGATACATTAATTTCGCAAACATTATTTCAATGTTGTTTATTTTAGATGCTTAATTTATGTTTACGAAAACATTTTAGAATTTTTCTTTTTTCTTTTTGCAAAGGTGAACAAATACCCAACATTTCAACCCAATTATCAAAAATATTTTAAATTGTTTCTAATTGCTGGTAAGAGAAAACACAACACTTTCACACACAATGTTGTTCTTAATGTTGCAAAAAAAAAAACAACATGCTTATTAAATTAAATTGTCTGGTAAGTTTTTTGATTAATTTTTTGTTGAGGTTTTTCAAAAACATTAATTAAACTTTTGACATAGAAATATTTGTACACCATTTAAATTTTAATATTATAAAATGAAAATAAAATTATATTGATTAAGACATTTTTTTGATTTTAAATTGTTCACTATTACAAGTGAAAGAGTAAAAATTGGAATTAAAGTTTAAAAAAAATTTCACCCATAATTATAATAGTAACGTTTAAAACTGGCTCACTGATTCTGTAACGAGTAATTATCATATACGTTTAAATTTTGCTTCCTTAGAAACTATTTTTAGGGTTACCAGATAGAAAAATGTAAAATTTTTAGCGAGACCGCTATAACAAGTGAAAGAGTGAAAAATGGAATTAAAATTTAAAAAAAAAATTCTCCCATCATTATAATAGTTACGTTTAAAACTCACTCATTGGTCAGCAGATTCTGTTAAGCTGCACATTAGGGTGGTCAAAAAAAAAAAATTGTGAGTTATTGACTGGGCCGTCCCCTAGAAATATGCGAATGGAAAAAAATTGACAAATACAAAGATTTGGGCTAATCAAAAAACATTTAGAGGGTGCTCAACGCGATTGAAAATTTCAAGTGTGTTTATATGGGGAAAATATGAATTTTTTCAGATTTTACGAAAATTTCTTTCTATAGTTTCCGACAAATTGTTACATAATTCGGGATCAGTATTAAATTATCTTTTATCAAAATGCTATAAAACTTAAAAATCGAATGAAAATTCGCCAAGAAATAGCAAATGCCCCAGACCACTTTTGTGCCAAAAAAAACTAGATCATGAAATTTGATGGCATTTTTTTCAACTTTAAGAAATTAATTAAAGCAAACATTTTGTTTTGTCTCTAGACCTGTAAGTATTCAAATATGAAGTATTGTTTTATTACCACCTTATTAACCTCTTAAGCATTGAGACCGAAAATGGAAAATTTTTTGATAAAACTCATTTTTCAAGTTTTGAAAAATTTTCTTAAACAAAATTTAAAAAAATTGATCTAGCCCATTAAGGTCTTGTTAAGTGCATGTCAGAGATTAGCTGTGTGAATTTTTAGGTAAATATCTGTGCCAGAATTTTTTGACAAGGATTTTATTTTTGCGGATTTCGAGAAAAATTAGATTTTTTAAAATATTCTGTAAATGTACTCTTTCTAAATACTTTGTATCAAAAATTCATCACTTTTCTACTTCTAAATGTTATATTTTATCTTAATAGGCTAGGGTTACGGAAAAAAATAATATGACCCCATTAACCCTTTCGGAATTTGGGTCACATATGACACAAAGCTAATAAAAGACAATTTATTCAAAAGAATATTAAATGTAAATTAATATAACTAGCAGATTCCAGCCCTCGAAATTCGAGTGTAAATTCTAGGAAATTTTATTTTTTCATTAAATAAAGACCCTAAAGGTATGCTAATCAATTATAGCCAATTCACAAATCAATACAAAAAAACAAACTCTTTTTTATTACAAACACATTAACAAATTTAATAAACACACACATAGAATATTGTATAATTTTTTTATGTATCTATTAGTAGCAACTTTAAATGCAATTTACTCAAAATAAAGGAAAAAATTTAAAAATCTGTAAATCTGGGAAACAGGTAAAAAGAAATACCTTTCAAATAATATACGTTTGGTCAAAATCGGGATAAAACGGTAGAACAAAAAATCGGTCACAAGAAATCGCCTAGCCTATTAATATTATAGACAATATAAACTTAAAGAAAAGCAATACTTTTTGCAAGTCGTAAGTGATTACAGAAAACAATTTGAATCGCACAGTAAATAATCCTTAAATACACCAAAATAAATAGAATTAATTTTGTATACCATATTCTTTTGAATAAATTTTTTTTTTATTAGCTTTGGATCATTTGTGGGTCTTCTTATTTTATTTAGAAAAATATAGATAGTTTTTATACATAAAATAATTTTATAACAAAATTGGTTAAAAGTTGTTTTAAGTCATATTCGCGGGCAATAAGCAGATAATTGCACCAAAGATATATCACCATGGATTATTTTGATACCAGGAGCACTGAAGGGTTAAATAAATAAAAATTAACCGAATTATTTTTCTTAAATTCTAAATAATGGTTTCGAGTTTAATAGAAAAACCTGTTTCGGTAATTTTTATTTAAAACTGTCTTAAAATCCAAAGCTGGCCTTGGCAAATAATGGGTTAACATTCTCGGATTTATCCCAAATTTTTGAAACGGAAGTTCTACATGTTTGGTTATTATATTTTAAGCATGTCATCTAAAAATTCAACAGCACTTACAAAATATATGAATTTTTTGAATAAATTGTCTTTTATTAGCTTGGGATCATATGTTACCCCAATTCCAAAAGGGTTAATGGGGTCATATTATTTTTTTCCGAAACCGTTGGCTATTAAGATAAAATATTACATTTAAAAGTAGACAAGTGATGAATTTTTGATACAAAATATTTAGAAATAATACATTGACAGAATATTTTACAAAAATCCCATTTTTCTCGAAATCCGCAAAAATAAAATCCTTGCCAAGAAAATTCTGGCAAAGGGATTTACCTAAAAATTCACACAGTTAATCTGTAACATGCAGTTAACAAGTCCATAAAGAGCTGGATCAATTTTTTTTAAATTTAGTTTAAGAGACTTTTTCAAAACTTGAAAAAGGAGTTTTCAAAATTTTATCAAAAAAATTTTCCATTGTCGGTTTCAATGCTTAATAGGTTAACAAGGTGGTAATAAAATAATACTTCATATCTGAGTACTAACAGGTATAGAACCTAAGACGAAATTTTGGGTTTAATTAATTTCTTAAAGTTCAAAAAAATGCCATCAAATTTCATGACCTAGTTTTTTTTGGCACAAAAGTGGTCTGGGGCATTTGCTATTTCTTGGCGAGTTTTTATTCGATTTTGTAGTTTTAGAGCTTTTTGAAAAGATAATTTAATACTGATCCTGAATTATGTAACAATTAAGCTATAGAACGAAATTTTCGGGAAATCTGAAAAAAAAGTCATATTTTCCCATATAAACACACTTGAAATTTTCAATTCGCGTTGAGCACCCTCTAAATGTTTTTTGATTGGCCCAAAACTTTGTATTTCTCACTTGTTTTTCTATTCGCATATTTCTAGGGGCGGCCCAGTCAATAACTCACAAATTTTTTTGTTTGGACAACCTTACTGCACATCCACGTATGATTAATTATCACTCATATGTCCACGTATGTACTTTGACGGGAAACATAAAATCGAAAACTTTTATCCACTCTTAAGAATCTATTTTTAGGGTTGCCAGATTGAAAAAAAATTTTGGCGAGACCCCTATGACAAGAGAAAAAGTGAAAAGTGGAATTAAAACTAAAAAAAAAAATTCTCCCATCATAATAATAGTTACGTTCAGAACTGACTAATTGATCTGCTGATCAGCTGATTCTGTAACGCTGCACGTCTACATGTGATTATTTATCACTCAGACATCTACGTTTAAATTTCGCCGGGGAACAAAATCACACTTAATTAACACTTCTTTAGAAACTATTTTTAGATTTGCCAGATTGAAAAACAAAAATTTTTAGCGAGACCGCTATAACAAGAGAAAGAGTGAAAAATCAAAATAAAAAAATCGCCCGTCCTTATAATTGTTACATTTAAAACTGACTCACTGATCAGCTGCTTCTTTAACGCTGCATGTCTACGTGTGGTTGATTATCACTCATACCTTGACGTTTAAATTTTGCCGGGGAACATAAAATAAAAAATCGTTCAACTTTTATCCCCTTTCTGGAAACTATTTTAACAAAACAAAGACCTCAATTAGCAATCTCTGATATCACTCAATTAATTATTTATATCTTTTAAATTCTATGCTTGAGGACAATCAATTATCATATTAGTAATGACATCAATCAATAATAATAATAATTGAACACAAAAGTCATGCAAAACTATTTTAAACAAATAATATTTTCTAGATTTATTAACGCTTAGTTTAATATTTTGAAAAAAAAAAAACATTTTATATTTGATACGTAATTGACATTTCAATCATAAATGATTGAAAACAAAGTGAATATCTTAAAACTTATGGAAAATTCAACAATTTAATTAAAATTTTATAAATCTGTTAATATAAAACAGTTTTAGAATTTCAAAAATCATTTTAAATTTGCCAATTAATTGACATTTCAAACAAAAATGAAAAATTTTCTTAAAATCATGGAAAATTTTCCAAGATAAAGGAAAATTTGCTACAGCACGATTGGAAATGATGTAGTGATCATTTAGTTTTTATTTTATTTCATGCTTGTTAAACAAAATATATTAATTAATTAATTAATTTTGGCACTTATTAATCATGTGGTAATAAAGACCAATTACAATTTCATGGCATTAAGATTTGTGTGTCTGGCAGCAGCAGCCACACCAAGATGCAATAAGATTTGATCTTAATGAAATAAACAAACACAAAATTAGTAGAACAGATACTTTTCATTTCTTTAAGATTTTTTTTTTTTTATTTTTGAAAATAAACAAATATTTCTTTTGATTATATTAAAATGATGAATTATTGAATATTTTATACGTATTAAGAATTATCGAAATACTTTAACGTTAAAATAATTGACAAATTATAGCTCAGCTTTATTAGAAAGTATTTATAAAATTATTTTGCTATAGAATTATTTTGCTATAAAATTGGCAATTGAATGACCCAGTATTGGAAGAAAACAAATCTATAATATTAATAGGCTAGGCGATTTCTTGTGACCGATGTTTTGTTCTACCGTTTTATCCCTATTTTGAACACGTATATTATTTGAAAGGTATTTCTTTTTAGCTGTTTTCCAGATTTAAAAATTTTTTAATTCTTTCCTTTATTTTGAGTAAACTGCATTTAAAGTCCTACTAACACATACATAAAACAATACATATGCTATGTGTGTGTTTATTAAATTTGTTAATGTTTTTGTTAATGAGTTTGTTATCTTCATTCACAATAATATTAAACCAAAAAAGTGTTGGTTTGCAAATTGGCTAAATTGAAAAATAAAATTGCCTAGAAATTGCACTCGAATTTCGAGCACTGGAATCTGCTAGTTATTATAAATAGAATTCAAAATGAAATAATTTATTTCACCGCCTTAGGAACATTTTTTAAGTAAGGGTACTTTTCTAAGAAAAATTAATTTTTTAAGAAAATTTACTTTTTTTTAAGAAAACTTAATTTAAGAAAAGTTAATTTTTCAAGAAAATTCAGTTTTTGAAGAAAGGGTCCTTTTCTCAGAAAATCAAATTTTTTTTAAAATTTACTTCTTAAGAAAAGGTACTTTTTTAAGAAAAGTTACTTTTTTAAGAAAATGCACTTTTTGAAGAAAGAGTACTTTTTAGGAAAAGTACATTTTTCAGGAAAAGGAAATTTTTTTAAACGAAAAGGCGCTTTTTCAAGAAAAAAGGCACTTTTTAACAAAATGTACTTTTTTAGGGAAAGGCAATTTTTTAAGAAAAGTTATTTCTTTTTAAACTCTTTCTTTTAACTCATACCCTGTCTGTCTGTCGTGGGTGGACCCCATTCCCCCTCATCCAATTGATCTGAAACTTGGCCCGTAGTCTTGTTGTGACTAGTCACGCACAGTCACGTAGTGATCTTAGCCCCATTTCCCCTTATCCGATCGATCTGAAATTTGGTCGATAGAGTTGCTGTGAAAAAAGATTAACTTTGACATAGCCGCGCACAGTCACGCATAGTCACGCACAGTCACGGAGTGATCTAAATGTCATTTTCCTTCATCCGATCGATCTGAAAGTTGGTTCATACACTTGCTGTGAAAAAAAAGAATAACTTTGACTTAGTCACGTACAGGCACGCATAGTCATGCACAGTCACGTAGTGATCTAATCCCCATTTTCCCTTATCCGATCGATCTGAAACTTGGTACATACGCTGGCTGTGAAAAAAAGATTAACTTTCACTTAGTCACGCACTGTCACGCGTGGTCACGCACAGTCACGGAGTGATCTAAATGTCATTTCCCCTCATCCATCCGATCTCAACCTTGGTCCACACACTTGCTGTGACAAGAAGATTAACTTTGACTTAGTCACGCGCAGTCACGCGAGGTCACGCACAGTCACGGAAAGATCTAAATGTCATTTCCCCTCATCCGATCGATATCAAACTTTGTTCATACACTTGCTGTGAAAAAAAGATTAACTTTGATTAGTCACGCACAGTCACGCATGGTCACGCATAGTCACGAAGTGATCTAAATGTCATTTCCGCTCATCCGATCGATCTAAAATTTGGTACATACACTTGCTGTGAAAAAAGATTAACTTTTGACTTAGTCACGCCCAGTCGCGCATAGTCAAGCATAGTCACGGAGAGATTAAAACCCTACTTCCCCTCATCCGATGGATCTAAAACTTTGTCCATAGATTTGTTGTGGCCAAAGATTAATTTTAGATAGTCACACACAGTCACGGACAGATTCAAAACTCATATGCATAAGGAAAGAAAGAGTTTTAATAAAAACTTTGTTTTTATGGGTTAAATTATTTAAATTTTTTTTTTAAAGAAAATTTAAGAGTTTTCAATAAAGGTTCGTTTTTAAGAAAAAGTACTTCTTTAATAACAGGCCGCAAATATGAATATATTTTAATAAAATTTAGAACATATGCTTCTATCGGCCATTGAAATTGGTGAAAATCGGTTCATTATCAGACCTAGTCCCCATACAAAAGACCCCTATGAGATCGATTTAAATTTTAAATTGCCATTATATACAATATATCATGTAGATCTCGGTCAAATTGGGTTTGTGTGTTTTTATTACATCCATTAATCAGTAGCCCAAAAATAAACACTTAGGACAATTCTTAGTCAAAGCCCACATGATAAGCTGCTTTCCGAAGTGCACATAAACCAATCAAAGACAAAAATATTGCACAGATATCTCTCAAATTTGGCTTAAGTGCCTTTATCAAATATCGTCAAGATCGATCCATTTTTCGACATATATACCATCCGATATGAACTTTTTCAGAACTGCAGGAAAAAAATAATAAAAATTTCACTCAGATTTGGTTTTTGCTTATTTTCTATACCTAATTTGGTTGGACCTGAAACCAATTCTCTCGGGTATCGTATAGTCGACTATAATTATCTTTCTTTATTTTTGATTTTTATAGTTGTGCGTAAACATGTTATGTTAAAATTAAAGTTTTAAGTTAAATTCTTTTCCATTTTTAATTATTGTATAATTTTCGTTTTCAATTTTCATTTTATTTTACTAGTAAATGTCTTGACATCATTCCTCATCTATAATACCGTTATATCCCGATTTTTACTAAACGTATCTTAATTAAAAAGTATTTCTTTTTAGCCGATTTGCAGATTTACAGATTTTTAAATGTTTTCCTTTACTTTGAGTAAATTGCATTTAAAGTTGTTACTAACACATACATACATAAAATTATACAATGCTATGTGTGTATTTATTAAATTTGTTAATGTGTTTGTAATAAAAATGAGTTTGTTTTTGTGCTGATTTGTGAATTGGCTATAATTGATTAGCAAACTTTTAGAGTCTTTAACTAATGAAATAATATAATTTCCTAGAATTTGCGCTCGAATTTCGAGGGCTGAAATCTGCTAGTTACTACTATTACTCCTTTTTCCTTTTTAACGTGTAAACATCTATACGCTCAGGGGGGTCAAAATCTATATTACAATTCAATCACAAAAACAGAGTAAGACAAAAACGGTGTGAGTTATGAGTGTATTAGTGCAACAAAGTTATTGCAGCTAAGTCAACAACCCTCAAGAACAACACTATTACAAATATAACAATATCGAAATATAACAACTAATTCAACAACCAAAAAGTATAACACAATCACAAATATAACAAATATCGTCAAGAAGTATAACAGCTAACTTAACTAGGCTAAATGCATAACAACCCTAAAACAAGTAAGGCCTAGACCGACTATACGATACCCTATACCATGGCTTAGAGACCCTATCTCTTCGGTCCAACTAAGTGAATATAGAAAATAAGCATAAACCAAGTTTGAGTGGCATTGTTATTTATTTTTTTCTGCAGATATGAAAAACTTCATACCGGAAGCTATATTTATATGGGGACTAGGTCGAAAAATGGACCAATCCTGACCATATCTGGTAGTCACTTACATTTTGAAAAAACATACACAAACGAACTTTGAGAAAAATCTGTACAATATTTTAATTTTTTTGATAGATCTAAGTGAAAATAGGGAAGAAGCTTTATATGGGGACTATGACAAGGAATTGCCATACGGGGTTTATTTTTGAAAAATGATAAATGGATGTAATAAACACACACAAACCCAATTTAACCAAGATCTGTATATTAATTTGGATCTAATGACAATTTAAGTCGATTTCATAGGGGTCATTGGTATGAGGGCTAGGTCTAAACATGCACTAATTTTCACAAATATCAACAGCGTTCATTCTATGGCCGATGAAAGCTTATATACCAAATTTCATCAAAATATATTTATATTTGCGACCTGTAGTTTGATTGCAAGGTTTACATGGACACACAGAAGAACAGACGAACGGACGGATAGGTGGACATCACTACGTCGACTCAGAACGTGATTCTGAATCGATCGGTATAATAAAAGATGGGTCTAGGTCAAATATTTTTGGTAATTACAAACATCAGCACAAAGTCATTATACCCAAACCACCTGGTGGTATAGGGTATAAAAAATATGCTGAAAGCATAAGTACTTCCAACTTAAAAAAATTTTTAATTACTAGATGTTTACACATCTCCCCTGTGATCGGACTCACATATGAGGGCGGATCAATAAGTCCGTGACTTTTAGAATAAAACACAGTTTTTTTTTGCAAAAAAAAAAAAATTTTTTTTTCAACATAATCTTCTTTTAGCTCAATACACGTTGGACGTTTCTCCAATTTTTGTATCCCTTCCAAAAAATAGAATTTTTCGAGGTCCATAAAATAAACATTTGTTTGATCAATAGTTTCATCGTTGGAGTTAAATGTCTTTCCACCGAGCCATTTCTTTAGGTTTGGAAATAGGAAATAGTCTCTGGGGTCTAAAACCGGAGAATATGGCGGATGAGGTATCAATTCGTAGCCCAATTCATGGAATTTTGCCATTGAGACCGCACACGTATGCACCCGTGCATTATCTTGATGAAAAAGAACTTTTTTCTTGGCCAATGGGGTCGTTTTTGGTCCAATTGGTCCAATAAGTTAGCATAATATTCTCCGTTTATTGTTTTTCCCTTTTGAAGGTAATCGATGTGAATTATCCCGCGTGCATCTCAAAATAACTGTTGCCATCACCTTATAGACCGACAAACTTACATTGGCCTTCTTCGGAGCCGGTTCACCCGGAGAAACTGCTGCTTGGTCTCCGGAGTGTTGTAATGGATCCATGTTTCATCCACAGTTACAAAACGCCGAAAAAACTTATTCGAATTGCGGTTAAACAGCTCGAAACAATCCTTTGAAGTTGTCACACGATTACGTTTCTGGTGAACTGAGAGCAAACGCGGCACCCTTCTTGCAGACAGCTTTTCTAAACCCAACTGATTATTTAAAATCGAAACCACACTGCCATATGAAATGCCTATGGCATCAACAATCTCACGCACTTTTACTCTGATGTCCGTCCGTCCGTCCGTCTATGTGTCCATGTAAACTTTGTAATCAAATATGAATATATTTTGATAAAATTTTGTATATAAGCTTTTATCGGCCATAGGATGAACGCTATTGAAATTGGTGGAATTCGGTCGCCATACAAATGACCACTATGAAATCGACATAAATTGCCATAAGATCCAAATTATCATATAGGTTTCAGTCAAATTGGGTTTGTATATGTTTATTGTATCCATTAATCAGTAGTACAAAAATAATTTCTGTAGGACAATTCTTAGTCATAGGCCCCATGCTTTCCGATCTTCACTTAAATCTACCAAAAAACAAAAATAATGCACCGATTTTTCTCAAATTTTATTTGTATATATTTTTTTTAAATATAAGTAACTTTACGAAATATGGTCATTATCGGTCCATTTTTCGACCTAGTCCCCATATAAATATAACATCCGATATGAACTTTTTCATATCTACAGCCAATAAAATTAATAACAATGCCACTCAAATTTGGTTTATGCTTATTTTCTATATCCAATTAGTTGGACCTTTTTTTTTTTTTTTTTTGAGATATTTTTTTTTTTTTTTAAAGGGTCTGTTTTTTTTTTTTTAAGCCTAGTTCCGCGAAGCCGAGTGGCTTGTCTGCAGATTCTAATTTGGCTAGTTTTTTTTTTTTTTTTTTTTTTTTTTGCAGCGACAGACCAAAGCCTATGGTGGGAATCGAACCCACGACCCCCGCATGATAGGCGAGCACGCTACCTACTCACCTACCGGGGCGCTTAAAAAAATACCGAAGAGATAATGCCTCTAAACCATAGTATATAGTATCGTATAGTCGGTTTAGACCGACGAGGAGCCGGTAATCTGGTAAAAGATTCAAACAAAGTTTGATTTCACTCGATGACTTCAAAAATGTTGCGCTGTGATATTGAGTTCCTGATATATTCGAATAATTATATTTAGTTGCTATATATTTGAGAAGATGAAAGAGTAGCAGGTGTTTTTATGACTTTAGCGTAAATTTTCTATTAGACATATTACGTTTAACCTCTGACCAAAACTTTATATATAACTTTATATATATTTTTTTTTTATTACTAATTCAACATTCCAAGTACACGCTTCTATAGATAAAGTTTCCGTTTCTTGAAATTCTTTATTTTTGTTTTTTTTTTCTTGTTTTATTAATCAGTTGAACTATTGACTAAGCAACAATCACCCCTAAACCATAACGGAAATTATTGTGGTTTAATGGCAAATATAAATAAATCGAAAATGTAGACAAACAGTTTTATGGTTGGCGAAAAATATTAAACGGAAGATAAACAACAAAAAAATAAATAAATTTGAGGTAATAAAAAAATTCAACAATTTGAAAAAAAATAAAGCAATTTTAAAGATAAATTAAAAAAAAAAATAAATAAAAATTAAATAGAAACATTTGGTAAAACCAAAAAAAAATAATTTTTGAATTTCTAACTGTAATGTATAACTGTATCGTATTTATACCTGTTTCAATTAAATCTAAGTTTGTTTGATATTATTTATAAAATGCCATAGCAATTGAAAAATATATTTTCAGTTTGATTTGAGCAATAAAAGAATTAACAATAATCATTATAAATTCAGGTGTGGGGTAAAAAAAAAAGCAATAAAAAATGGATTTACGACCCAACCGCCGGACGATTGCAGATGCATTAAATTTAGCTGGAATATCTTTTCCTGAAAATGCAACAATATCTCAATTAAGATCTTTGTATAATGGTTTGCCTCAATTCCAAAATTCAAATAATGATGCTGGTCAAACTTTAGATGAATTAAATACTTCTGTCGATAGTGTGTTTCCTGCCGAAAATAATACTCCTTTTGCTGCTGCTTGTGTAAATGATTGTGCTGTTAATGATGCCTTAATGTCTGATGTTCCTAACTCTTCTGCCTTGCCAGTTTCAAATGGTATTTTATCCGATAATGGACCTTCAATTGCAAATGTAACTGCTGTAAATGATACCGAACTTCCTTCGTCAAATAATGAAGATCCTATTGATGAGGAACAGCAGTTGGAGAAAGAACTGAAAATTCTCCATATGCGGTGTGAAATTAAAAAATTACAAACACAACTTCAATCTTTAGAAAGTAATTCGTATCTAACTCCTGTCAATCGGCGTATTAATTATAAAGAAATTGATGTAGTTGTTCAAAAATTCAGTGGTGATGATCATCAAGATGTTTTGAAATGGTTTAGTTATTTCGAAGATTATACTTAAATGTCTGGATATAACGAACATGAGCTTTTATTGGGATTAAAATGGTTATTGTGTGGTACTGCCCGTCAATATATTCAAAATATTAACATTACCAAATATGATGTTATGAAGAATTTGCTTATCAAAACCTTTAAAAGAACCTTAACTTGCGAAGAAGTGTATAGAAAGTTGCGTGCACGCACTTTAAAACCAAATGAATCTTGTCTAAACTACGTGATTACTATGCAAACAATTGCTGCTCAAACTAATATTGATGAAAAGGAATTATTAGACATTATAATAGATGGATTTCAAGATAAATCAAATAATATGTCATTATTATATAGTGTTTCATCAATTGACAGACTTATTGAACATGTGGATCGTTATGAACAACGCCGAGTTCGAAGACAGGATGCAGCCTTAAAAATTAAGTCTAACTCTATGTCGGATGTGAGATGTTTCAATTGTTCTCAATTTGGACATTTTCAAAGTGCTTGTCCAAAACCTACTCGTCCTCCTGGTTTATGCTTTACCTGTCATCAAATAGGTCATTTTAACTTTTGTCATCAAATAGGTCAACTTCTCTTTGGGGTTAATCAACGTGGAATTATTATTGATGAATTTACCGAATATTTAGATAACAGAAAAAGAGAAATAATTAAGAGAAATTTAAATGAGACAAGGTTGAAAGCATTAGAATGTATTGAACGGTCTCAGGAATATAATCAAAACTATCATCGAGATCATAGTATGCCAGCCAAAAAGTATTTAGTTGGAGATTTTGTTGTAGTTACAAATAAGCCTAATATTGTTGGAAAAAATAAAAAGTTTTCAGAAAAGTACCGTGGCCGTTATGTAATTAGTAAGATATTGGATAAAGATAGGTATGTAATACAAGATACTGACAATTGTCAATTAACCCAGATTCCATATAAGGCAATTTTTGAGTCAAATAATTTAAGAAGCTGGATATCGTGAGACATTGACAACAACTTGTTTATATATAAGAGGCCACCTAACTATTTATATATTTTTCTTGATTGAGGTCAATCAATTTATCAGGTTGGCCGAACTGTAATGTATAACTATATCGTATTTATACCTGTTTCAATTAAATCTAAGTTTGTTTGATATTATTTGTAAAATGTCATAGCAATTGAAAAATATATATTCAGTTTGATTTGAGCAATAAAAGAATTAACAATAATCATTATGCTAACCAAATTTTTTAAACTCTTTTTAATATATAAAATAAAAGATACAAAATCAAGAAAAATTTCTTCAACAACATTAAATTTGTAAAATTTTTCTGTGTATATTAAGATTTAGGAATTCTAAATGTTTAATATATTTTATTTATTTATGTTAGTAATTGTAAATAATTTGAATCGATCCCTTTAATATACAACTAGTGATTTTTGAATGGTAATCGAACCAAAATTTATGAATTGAAAATTTATATTTGGTAACAGAAGTTGTAGTAAACCTTGAAATATAATTTAATTAAATTTTTTTTTCCGTTCGGTTTGTGACATGTATATAGTTTTTCTTATAAAAAATAAAAGATAAATTTTTGTAATTTAAGAGAAATATGAAAAATATTGAATATGCCGCTAGCTACTTTCTTCTGTCCATCACTTCAACTAATGCCTAATTATCTCAAATGTTAGAAAGAATAGAACAAGAGAATTGTTTTTATTTTGCTTATTCGATAGATATGGTACGAAAAAGCTGAGTCTTTTTTCCAATGTTTAGGTTTCTCTACATTAGTCTAGCCATATTAACTACCAGTCTTTTGGTGTCAAAATAAATCCTCTAGATGGAACTGTAATTGAGTTGTGAATAGTAGTACTAATTTAATTTTTGTAGATGCGATAAAATTGAATATTTTTTAAATTTAAAAAAAAATACTAACAATTTGGACACCATACTATTTACCCTACAGCCTCATAAAGAGATTTTTTCATATTATTAGCTGTCAATAGTTTCAATATACAAAAAAAAAAAACAAAACATTAATAAATAATAAAAACAATTGAATAACAAAAAAAATATCTTACATATCTTACATATATATTTTTTTTGTTATTCAATTGTTTTTATTATTTATTAATGTTTTGTTTTTTTTTTGTATACGAAAATAATTTTTATTTTAGAAAATTTTAAATAGTTATATAATATTAATTATAAAATCCAAACACAAGATTAAAAAGATCCAATACGTATTTTGCTTAAATTAATTTGCCTAAATTTAAAGTTAAAACTAAGAACTAAATAAAAATTAAAGAAAATATATAAATTATGTAAAAAAGTTAAACTCAAAACTCAAAACAAAAACTGAGAAAAGTTAAAAAAATAAAATAATAAAATATTAATTAATTAATTTTGGGGCCCTATGCTCCTTATAGGAGTTTCGGGAACATATATATATAATTAAAAATGAAACTAAGAAAATCACAATTTTGTTAAGCTTAAAAAAATTTACCTAAATATTAAATATATAGAATATAAAAAAATGCAAAAAAAATTATAAAAAAATCCAAATTGTATTTGATGATTTAAAAAAATGTTTTTAAATTTAAAATTAAATCTAAAAAATTAAAAAAAAATTTTATAATTTTAATAAATAACACAACAAAATATTAAAAAAAAACAAATTACATTCAAATTTTATTTGATTTTATTTGTGTCTAAATTTTAATTTTAAATTTAGAAAATTTAAAAAAAAAATTCTTTTAAATAATAGAAATCCAAATTGTATTATGTTGAAAAAATGTGCTAATTAAAAAAATTTAAAAAAAAATGAAAACAATAGGACATTAACAGTTAAATTCAGTTTCATGTTTAAAAAACGTTTCTAAATTTAAATTCAGAAACTTTAAAAAATTAAAACAACAGAATTTTTATTTAAAAAATTATTTAAAGAAATATAACATTAAAAACTAACATGAAAAATGTATATAAAAATTTAGAAAATACATAAAACAAGGGAATTTCAAATAAAATTATTTTTAAATAAATTCAAATTGATTTAAGACAAAAATATGTCGCTATTTAAATATTTTCAAAATTAAAACCACAGAATTTTAATGTAGAAAAAAATAATATCCAATATGGATATTTAAAAATATGTATCTAAATGTAAAGTTAAAATCAAGAATATATATAAGAATATATATAAGAATAACAACAAAAACACTCAAAAAAATAATTAAGAAAATTTAAACAAAAAAATTGAAAATTTTAAAAATAAATTAATTAACCAAAAATCAAGATTGTATTACTTAATTTAATTTAAAAATTTGCCAACTTAAATCAGAAAAGTGTAAAAAATTTAAAAAATAATAAAATATTTACTTAAAAAATTTAAAACAAATTTGTTTAAGAAAATGTTTCTAAATTTAAAGTTAAAATTGAGAAATTTAAAAAACTTTTAAAGCTGAAACAACAAAAAATTTAATTTAAAAATTATTTAAGCAAAAAAAAAAACACATTTGAATTGTATAAAATTTTTTACAAAAATGTGTTAGTTTCAAATTTAGAAAATTTCAAACAAGTATTTTAAAACAAGTAAGAAAGTTATAGTCGGTTTAGAGACCTTATCTTTCGGTCCAACTAATTCGATGTAGAAAATGAGCATAACTCAAATTTGAGTGGCATTGATATTAATTTTTTTGCCGCAAATATTAAAAAGTTCATATCGGGTGCTAGTTTTATATGGGGAAAAATGGACCGATCTTGACCATATTTGGTAAGTCACTTATATATAGAAAAAATATATGCAAACCAAATTTGAGAAAAATCTGTGCAATATTTTTGTTTTTTGATAGATTTAAGCGAAGATCGGGAAGCGGCGTTATATGAGGGCTATAACTAAGAGTTGTCCAATAGGGATCATTTTTGGACTACTGATTAATCGATGTAATTAATACATACAAGCCCAATTTGACTAAGATTTATGTGGTAATTTGGATCTTATGGCAATTTATGTTGATTTCGTAGGGGTCATTTGTATGGGGGCTAGGTCTTAACATGGACCAATTCTCACCAATTTCAAGAGCGTTCATTCTATGGCAGATAGAAGCTTACATACCAAATTTTATCTAAATATATTAATATTTGCGACCTGCAGTTTGATTACAAGCTTTACATGGACACACAGACGTACGGACGGACGGACATCGTTAAATCGAATCAGCTAGTGATTCTGATTCGATCGGTATAATAAAAGATGGGTCTAGGTCAAATATTTTTGGTAGTTACAAACAGCAGCACAAAGTCATTGTACCCAAACCACATAGTGGTATAGGGTATCAAAAATAGTAGAAAATAGAAATTTAAAATTATATGTTGAAAAAATATGTCTAAATTTAAAACTAAAATTAAAAATATATGAAAAATTTTAAATCAATTTTTATAAAATGATGAAACCATTCAATTGGTTTTGATGTTTAAAAAAACGTGTAAATTTAAAGTTAAAATTCAGAAAATTTCAAAAAAGAATATTTAAAAAATAATGTAAAAAATATAACATCAAAATTCTATTTGATTTTTTACAAACACTTATCTCAATTTAAAATTAAGAATATATATAAAAAAAAGTTTAGGACATTAATTTAAAAATAAAAAAAAATAAATATTTATAAAAAACATTTACCAATAAAATTTTTCTTAATTTTAAAGTTGTAATTTTTTTTTAAATATACAATATTTATTAATTAATGTTTATTCAGTTATTTTATAAATTTTGTTATTATGAATTTATTTTTTTTTTCTAATTTTATAAAAAAAAAAATGTGTATATTTACGTTTTCCTTATGTAGCAGTATTTCACACTTTTTTTTTAAATGTTGCTTTTATTTATCACTTTCAAATTCACTGTTACAATTTTTTCTTCTTTAATTTCAAATTTTCTTTTAATATTGTTTTATTTTCAAAAGTATTTCTTATCTTGTGTAAAACCTTTTTTTTTCCAACAACTTATTTTTGCCTTTAGGTTTTTGGAACGAGATTGTACAATTTTTGTAGTGTAACGTTTATCACGAGTATCCTGTGCAGACTGTTTGAAATGTGTTGAAAACGTGGCTTTTTACGTGTAGTGAATTAACAAATTTACAAAATGTGTGTGTGTATATGTGTGTGCGTAAAACGAAACGAACCGAGACGAACGAAGTAATGCGCAAAATGTTACCATAGGCCAAACACAGCTGCCGCTAGAAGTTTTTGATATCAATGAAAATTGTTTTTTTTTTAATGAAAATGTTCTCAAAGAGCACTAGCAACATTTAGGTGTTCACGTATCATGTTGCTAAACATGTGTCATGTGTAAAGAATTGTTGGAGAGAAATTTCATGTTGTTTATTTTTGTTAACTTTCTTCTCTGTCATTTAAATAACATCATTGTCAACTCTCATTGGTAATTTATTTTCATTTTGTTTTTTATTTTTTATTTTATTTTTTTTTTCGTTCTCAGTCATGAATTTTGCTATTTGATTCTGGTTTATCCTTAGGGCATTACCAAGTGTGCTGATGCTGTGTTCATTATTTAAAACCACAATTAATTCGTTATTGTGGTTTGTATTTGGTTTACTTTTTCTGGATAATTTAATATTTATGTGGCTGTTGTCTGTTTTTAAAACGTTTAAATAATGCTTCTGTTAGATATTTCTACGATTATTAAGTGCGTTATTCATTTCTGTGTTGTAACATCTAAAAATTTTAAGTCATACTGGCATTTGTCTTATTAGAAAATAAGAGAAAAATTAATTTAGCCTAGTGGAACATTTTTCTTTTTTCAAACCTAAGTAATTAAAAATTTAAAAAAATTTAAGTACAAAAAATTTTTATGGATTTCAATTACTCATTTAATTCATTGTGTTTTTTAATCTGTGTGATAAATTCGAAAAAGTACATTTTCTTAAAAATATTACTTTTCTTAAAAGGTACATTTTCTTTAAAAAAAAGTTTCCTTAAAAAGTAACTTTTCCTAAAAAATTACTTTTTCTTAAAAAAATATCATTTCTAAAAAAAGATTTTTTTAAAGTACATTTACTTTCCTTAAAAACGTACATTATATATGGAATATAATTTTCTAAAAAAAAAAGTTTTCTTTTAAAAGTAATTTTCCCCAAAAATTTCTCTTTCTTAAAGAAGTAAATATTTTTTAAAAAAGTAATAATTACTTATACAATGACCTTTTCTTTAAAAAGTACCTTTGTAAAAATAGTAAATTATCTTACTAAAAACACCTTTTATTAAAAATTTACGTTTATTATACCCTCCACCCCAGAGTGCAGAGGGTATATATAAGTTTGGTACTCCGTTTGTAATAATTAGAAAAAAATTTTTGGACCCCATAAAATATATATATATATGTGATCCTTATAACAAGCGGAGTTGATATATCGATGTCCGTCTGTCCGTCTCTGGAAATAACGATGATGACTTCAGTCGAGTAGCTAGGGTGCTCGTTGGCATAAAAAATGATTCACTAACATCCTGGAAAGTTTGCTATTTAATATCGTCCAAATCGGTTGATTACATTCCGAGAATTGAATGAAGACGTAAAAAAAGTCTTGAAATATATGATTTGCCTATGTCACGATCACGCTCTAAATAGAATAACTGGGGCGCTCGTTTTTAGTGAGAATGATTGACTAACATTATGAAAAGGTTTCTGTTTCAAAAATCATGAAAACCAGGTCCCGAGAAATCACTGAAGAAATAAGAAAAATTTAAAATATATGTTTCTGTATTGTTGTTTTTGTGGTCGTTGTGGTAATAATATAATAAAAACAAACTTTGTACATTTTTTTATCAACTTTGGTAGAAAAATTTAAAAGTTTCCATTATTTTGGCATATTAAAAAAATTTGTTAGAACATTTTTGTCATCGCCACGAGCCTGTATGCAAATTTTCAGATCGATTGGGTTACGGAAAAGGGATTTAAAATAAAGGGGTAAAAATTCACCAACATCTAAAGCAAATAATGCATTTCAGGATCAGAAAACCTCAGTTTAAATTCAATGAAGTTTAGAAAACTTCAAATGATATTTAAGAATTGCGAACATAAAAATTGTTACATAAATAAAGCGCAATTTGAGAATGTTATTTATATATATTATTTTTTCACAATGATGAAAATTGTAAGTTTTTCAGAAAATAAAGATAACAAATTATTTTATTTAAAATTTTTGGGACATTTTGTTTTTTGCGTTTGGCATCCCTAATTTGACTTCATGGTAGGCAAAGTAAAACCCAAAAAATTTGAGTTCGATAATAATTCCCAGGTAGTAGCATTTGGAGTCAATAAATGAAAATATATTTTATTGACATCACTTAATTCAAAATCAAAAGTTGGCATCACTGGGTTAGATTTTGTATTGTATTGTGTTATTTTATGTTACCAAAAAATCTAATAGTGAAAACTCCCTTTTAATATGTAAAAAAAACTATTCTCTTAGTTTCCCAAATATGGCAATATTTTAACATAAAATTGAGAGAGCTTTTTTTTGGTTCTAATTTTGTTACTCCATCCGACCTATACGGCCGCAATGAAGAATTATTTGGCCAGTTAAAAGAAACTATGCAGCTATCTCCAATTAGTACGATTTAATGCGTATAGCCACCCTACACAACCATTACCTTCGCAATAGAGGTTAGGGCGAGCTATTTAATTTGCAAAAACTTAAATTAAATTAATTAACTAATTATGTCATATAACCGGAAACGCATGCATATAGCTATATAACCTAAATGCATGCCGATCAGCAACCACGATGACCAAAAAGCAAACAACTAAACGTCTTTTCTTTTATCCGAAATAATAGAAAAGGCGAAAACAATCTTTCCTCGTTGGAGCGCGAATTACTAGTGTGAGAGAGTTTTATAGACCAACTCTTGAAATAAACAAAAATCCGGATCAAGCCAAAGAATTTGCTGAAATAATTTGATATAAAGTTTAATAAATTGTTTACTTTTCAAATATTTTGTTTACATTTATTATCAATACTCAAACCGTGGTGGAGGGTATTAAAGATTCGGCACAGCCAAATTTAACACTCTTACTTGTTTTTAACTTCATTTTGTTTAAACAAAAAGTACATCTTCCTCAAAAAGAACATCATAAAAAATACCTTTAAAAAAACATATTTTAAAAAAGTAAATTATCCTAAAAAAGTACTTTTTATTAAAAATGTACATTTTCTTTTAAAAGTTAATTTTCATAGATGAGCCCAATTTTTTAAAAAATTGCATTTTCTTATAAGAAATAAATCTTCCTTAAAAAAACCTATTCTTCAAAAAGAACTTTTTCTTAAAAGTACCTTTTCGCACTAAAAACGAATCTTAAAAAAGTATCATTTAAAAAATAGCAAATTATCCTAAAAAGAAGTAGCTTTTAGTAAAACTCTACTTTTTTCAACAAAATTAACTTTTCTTAAAGCAATAGCTTTTCTCAAAAAAGTACTTTTTCTTAAAAACCAGCCTTTTCTAAATTTTTGCATTTACATAAAAAAGTACATATTCGTAAAAAGTGTTAAAAAAAAACGGTTTTTAATAAATTGCTTTTTGTTAAAAAAAAACTTAATTTTCTTTAGAAAAAAGTGTTTGAAAAACTGTTTTTAATAAATTGTTTTTGTTAAAAAAAAAGTTAATTTTCTTTAGAAACATAACTTTTTTTTTAATTTTCTTTAGAAAAATAATTTATTAAAAACAGTTTTTCAAACACTTTTTTCTAAAGAAAATTAACTTTTTTTTTAACAAAAAGCAATTTATTAAAAACGGTTTTTTAAACACTTTTTATGACAAAAATGATCTAACACATTTTTTTAATGATGCCAAAACAATGGAAACTTTGAAATTTTTCTACAAGAATTGATAAAAAAAATGTACAAGAGGTTAGTTTTTATAATGGTATTACCACTTCGACCACAAAAGCAACAATACAGAAACATATATTTTTAACTTATTTATTATAAGGATCACAAATATATATATTTTATTGGGTCCAAAAATTTTTTTCTAATTATTAGAAACTTATATATACTATCTGCACACTGGGGTGGAGGGTATAATATATGTAAATTGTTAATAAAAGGTATTTTTATTAAGATAATTTACTATTTTTAAAAAGGTACATTTTATAGAAAAGGTAATTGTTTAAGTAATTATTACTTTTTTAAAAAATATTTGCTTCTTTAAAAAAGAGAAATTTTTGGGGAAAATTTACTTTTTAAAGAAAACTTTTCGTATTAGAAAATTATATTCTTTATATAATGTACATTTTTAATTAAAGGAAATGTTCATTAAAAAAATCTTTTTTTAGAAAAGGTATTTTTTTTAAGAAAAAGTAATTTTTTAGGAAAAGGTACTTTTTAAGGACACTTTTTTTTAAAGAAAATGTACCTTTTAAGAAAAGTAAAATTTTTTAGAAAATGTACTTTTTCGAATTTATCACACAGATTTCAAAACACATTTTTATTTTCGAATTAAATGAGTAATTGAAATACATAAAAATTTTTTGTACTTTCATTTTTTTAAATTTTTAATTACTTAGTTTTGAAAAAAGAAAAATGTTCCACTAGGCTAAATTAATTTTTCTCTTATTTCTAATAAGACAAATGGCAGTATGACTTTAAATTTTTAGATGTTACAACACAGAAATGAATAACGCACTTAATAATCGTAGAAATATCTAACAGAAACATTATTTAAACGTTTTAAAAACAGACAACAGCCATATAAATAAGAAGTAGCTTTTAGTAAAACTGTACTTTATTCAACAAAAGTAACTTTCCTTAAAGCAATAGTTTTTTCAAAAAAAGTAATTTTTCTTAAAAACCAGCCTTTTCTTAATTTTTGCATTTACATAAAAAAGTACATATTCGTAAAAAGTGTTCAAAAAACTGTTTTTAATAAATTGTTTTTTGTTAAAAAAAAAAGTTAATTTTCTTTAGAAAAATAACATTTTTAAAGAAAAGTATCTCTTCTTAAAAAAGTACTTTTTCTTACATAAATAATTTTTTTTTCCATTTCTTACCTTAAAAAACTACATTAAAAAAACAGTTTTTCTTTAAAAAATATCTCTTAAAAAAGTATATTTTCTTAAACAAGTACAGTTTCTTAATAAATTGCCTCTTCTTAAAAAACTAAATTTTCTTTAAAAAATTACTTTTCTTAAAAAATTACTTTTTTCTTAAAAAAGTACCTATTCTTAATTGTCTTTTTCATAATAAAATACTTAAAAAAATAACATTTCTTAAAAAAATACATTTTCTTCAAAGATACCCTTTTCTTAAAAGAGTATGTTTTCTTCAGAAGGTAACTTTTTTAAAATAAATGTAGTTTCTTTAAAAAAAACCTTTTCTCAAAAACTCCTTTCTTGCTAAAAGAAAAAGTCAATTTTTCTCAAAAAAGTACTTTTTTACAAAAGTAATTTTTCTAAAAATTACCTTTCTCTACAAATTACCTTTTCCTAGTCTTAAAAAAGTGTCTTCCTCAAAAAAGTGCCATGTCTTAAAAACTACCATTTCTTAAGTATGTCCCTTTTTTAATAAAGTACTTTTTTAGACCAATTAGCTGTAAAAAATTACCTTTTCTTACAAAAAAATCTTAAAAAACTAAATTTCCTAAAAAAAATTACCTATTTCTTTAAAGTTTTTTTAAAGTATCTTTTCTTATATAAGTATCGTTCCTTTAAATCAAATTTCTTAAAAAAGCACCTTTTATAAAGAAGTACCATTTCTTAAAAAGTACATTTTCTTAAAAAAAGTATCTTTTCTTAAAGAATGTATATTCTCTTAAAACAGTACATTTTATTAAAAAAGTACATTTTCTTAAAAAGAATATTTAAATTACATTTCTTAAAAAAGTATATTTTCTTAAAAAAAGTATATTTTCTCAAAAACGTATCTTTTCTTAAAAAAGCACCTTTTCTTAAAATAGGTGTAGTTTCCTAAAACAGTACCTTTTATTAAAAAAGTACCTTTTCTTAAAAAAGTAACTTTTCTTAAATCATTACCGTTCCTTTAAATTGCATTTCTTAAAAAAGTACTTTTTCTACAAAAATTTATATTTTCTTAAAAAGTACCTTTTCTTAAAAAGTACCATTTCTTAAGAAGGTAATTTTCTTAAAAAATTTATCTTTTCTTAAAAAAACTTTTTATTAAAAAAGTACCTTTTCTTAACAAATACACAAATACCTCTTCTTAAAAAGTATTTTCTTTTTTTTTAAAGTACATTTTCTTAAAAATTGCCTTTTCTTTAAAAATACCATTTCTTAAAAAACTATCCTATCTTAAATTGTATCCGTTATTAAAAAGTGCCTTTTCTTGAGAACGTTTTTTTTTTTTTTAATTTATATTTTCTTAAAAAGTGCCCTTCTTAAAAAACGTACCTTTTCTTAAAAAATCAAATTTTCATAAAAAAGTATCTCTTATATATATATATATATATATGTGACAGGGAACCTATGGGTCGAAAAATCGACTTTGGTGATTCTTATAGCAGACAACACGGTGTTTCTAATGCAGCAAACCGCAGCTTTCTAACTGCATTAGCTTTGTCATAAATAGACACTTTTGATAAACAAAAAAAAAGTAAGAAAAGAATCTGCAATTGATGCAATTTGCTTGAAACTCGTCACTCAGAGGTTTTCCGGGTCGCTGATTACGAATCTGGTATTAGATTTTAAAAATTAAAAATGGATTCATCACATGATCAGATTTCTCTTAAAATTGTTACTTAAGGTTTTTCTGTCGCTGATTATGAATTGAAAGTCGGATTTTTAAAATTCAAAAAAGCGGATCCAATTTGGCGGATTAATTTTTCAAAAATTTATCGGGATAGCATTTGAAAAATTAAGATGGATGATTGTAATAGATAAATATCCGATGTTTTTAATAAAACGAACAAAAATAGTCCGCCATATTAAATTTGCCATTTTGAATTTTTAAAATCTAATTTTTTAAAATCTAATACCAAATTCGTAATCAGCGACCCAGAAAACTCCCGAGTAATGAGTTTCAATCCATAAAAGCGTACAGGTGCAATAAAATCAACTTGTTAACTTCAAAGTCATTTTTCTCCAAAACTTATTTTCCGACCATAGGTCCCTTTTAACTTTCCGTGTTACATATATTAAATATGTAAGTGTTAACAAGCCTTTTAACAATAACAATTTTCTGGAATTAATTTAATTGAAAAATTTTCGGGATTTTCAATGACAGGCAGGTCAATACCAGATCGCTGTTTTTTTTTTTTAATTCTACAGATTGGAGTTCTAATGCAAAAGAATTAGCAAGTTTGAGATCGATCGGATGAGGGGAAATGACATTTAGATCACTCTGTGACAGTGCGTGACCACGCGTGACTGCGCGTGACTAAGTCAAAGTTAATCTTCTTGTCACAGCAAGGGTATGGACCAAGGTTGAGTTCGGTTGGATGAGGGGAAATGACATTGAGATCACTCCGTGACTGTGTGTGACCACGCGTGACAGTGTGTGACTAAGTCAAAGTTAATCTTTTTCTCACAGCAACTGTATGGACCAAGGTTGAGATCGGTGTGATGAGGGGAAATTACATTTAGATCACTCCGTGACTGTGCGTGACTATGCGTGACTGTTAGTGACTACCCCAAAATTTATCTATAGTCACGGCAAGACTATGGGCCAAGTTTCAGATCAATTGGATAAGGGGGAATGGGGTCCACCCATGGCAAACAGACAGAAAGAGTTTAAAAATATGATCGATTTCTTTTCTCTACATTTTAAGAAACGTTTCTAAAAAAATCATATGCCGTTCAAAACAAAAAACGTTGAATAACGAACGAAGAGTTTTGCCTTGGAAAAATGTATTGAACTAGAAAGAGTCTATATTGAGAATAAGGATAACTTTCATTCAAAAACACACACAGATTTATAGATCCGCCCCAATATAGTACTCGGACCGCAGTTCCATATATTACGTACGATTAATCATGTGTGTACCCTGCCTTGACAGTTTTATGTGTGTGTGTGTGTGTGTGTGTGTGTGTGTATGGAGGTTAAAAAAATTTCCTACCTTCAACACATTCAAGCTTTTCCGGGCTATAATGACAGTCAAACTAAATACAGATTGATCTAAACCCCACAGTAAATAATATCAACAAACATTAACACAGACATAAAAAAAAATTTGTTCAAAGCACCAGATTAAACGTTAATTTAATTTCCTTTGAACAACAACTAAATACGAAAAGTAGGTACAAGTAATAAACTTAATGTTTATTAGCTGCGAAACACAACAACAATTAATGTTTTCATTTGTGCAAAAAACATACAATTTGCAATAAACCAACATTTAGTAAAAACAACAAAGCGTAGCAATAATAACAATTTGAACAACAACAATAACAACAAACTTAGCACACAATATGTCTCCTAATTATTTGTCATGTTTGTTTGTTGTTAAATCAGCAGTCATTAAAAATAAAATAGAATGAATGGTAAACAAACTCCAGCTAAACTAAAACACAAAACAAATACAATCAATAAACGTATAAATTTGTTTTATGAATGAGTGTTACAATTGCTACGACAGGCTACAATCATACACTTTTAGTTTTTTCAAGCATACTTAGTGAAAGTGAATAAAACTTTTCTATTTTTATATCCATTAGCGACTCAAATCTAATTTATCTTTGCTCCCTCTAATCCACTACTCGTATGTTGGAATGTTTATGACTGTATTAAAAGATTTTTGCCATCAAACTAATTCAGTTTTTATATATGTACAAATAAGTTGTATTATTATGGCCAATAAAAATGAAAGAAAGAAAAAAAAGTATATTATTGTTTGTTGTTGTGCTGAAAACAATAAATGAGTATGAGATCGTTAAAAATTTTGTGTTTTAATTTATATACACTTGGTTTTTTTTTGGCCTCAAGCAACAAGTGTTTTTTATTTATGTTCAACATATTTTTTCCATTTAAATATCTTAATGGAGCTGGCGAAAGAGAATAAGGTGAAACGGAGTTAATAATTAAAAATGATTCTAGCAGAAGCGAAATTGTAAATATTTAATTTTCTTTTTCTTTTTTTTTGTGAAGGGATGTTTAATGAGGCTGTAATTAACGTTATATTAATTTCATACTTCTTATATCCTTCATATACTCGTAGTATTAAAGTGCTTATGAACTTTTTAAAATAGATTTAAAGATCTCACACAGGTAATTTTTTAAGATAAGGTACTTGTTTCAGAAAAAGCTATTTTTTAAAGGTAGTTTTTTAAGAAAAGAGACTTTTTTGAGAAAAAGTATTTTTAAGTAAAAATTTACTTTTTTAGGTAAAAGTACGTTTTTAAAGAAAATTTAGTTTTTTAAGAAAATTTATTTTTTTTTTAAAGAAAATGATTTTTAAGAAAAGATATATACTTTTTTAAGGAAAATATACTTTTTAAGAAAATTTACCTTTTTAAGAACGGGTGCTTTTAAAAAAAGGTATGTTTTCAAGAAAAAGTACATTTTGAAAAAAATTTACTTTTTAAGAAAAAGTACTTTTTAAGGAAAATTTACTTTAATTTTATTATTTTTTATAAAAATAAAAAATCTTATTTTCGATCTTTATCAATTTAATGATTGAGTTTGAAATTGTTCAGGCTCAAGATCAAATGTTTTTACTTTAAATAAAGCAAAAGCATTAGAACATTTGTTTCAAAAATTGATCTATGTATATTCTGCATGACAGGCTTTTGGTTACTGATGAGGGTTGGTGACTCTTCCCGAAACAGCTGTATAACCTGTCATTCAGAATATACGTAGATCAAATTTTTAAACAAATGTGCTAATACTTTTGTTTTATTTAAAGTAAAAACATTTGATCTTGAGCCTGAACAATTTCAAACTCAATCATTTAATTGATAAAGATCGAAAATAAGATTTTTTATTTTTTTAAAACAAATCAAATTTTAGCAAGTAAGAAAATTATAGTCGGTCTAAACCAACTATACCTTAGTTTAGAGACCCTATCTTTCGGTCCAAATAATTCGATACAGAAAATAGGCATAAACCAAATTTGAGTGCCATTGTTATTAATTTTTTTTGGCTGCAGATATGAAACAGTTCATATCGGCTGCTATATTTATGACTAGGTCGAAAAATGGACCGATCCTCACCATATTTCGTAAAGTCACTTATATTTAGAAAAAGTATATACGAACCAAATTTGAGAAAAATCTGTGCAATATTTTTGTTCTCTGATAGATTTAAGTGAAGATCGGGCAACAGCTCTATATGGGGCTTATGACTAAGAATTTTCCTATAGGGACTATATCTGGACTACTGATTAGTGGATATAATGAACACATACAAACCCAATTTGACTAAGATCTACATGATAATTTGGATCTTATGGCAATTTATGTCGATTTCATAGGTGTCATTTATATGGGGACTAGGTCTGAACATGTACCGGACTTCACCAATTTAAATAGCGTTTGTGCTATGGCCGATAGAAGCGTATTTATCAAACTTCATCAAAATATATTCATAGTTGCGACCTGTAGTTTGATTACAAGGTTTACGGACACAGAGACGGACGGACATCGCTAAATCAACTCAGAAAGTGATTTTAAGTCGATTGGTATAATAAAAGATGGGTCTAGGTTAAATGTTTTTGGTAGTTACAAACAGCAGCATAAAGACCTTATACCCAAACCACATAATGGTATTGGGTATACAATAGGGCGGGTCGATTTAAAAATCGCCCAAGTGACAAAGAAAATCGTATTCTAGGGATCAAAATAAGAAACTTTACCCGAGGAACCATACCTCTAAAACGAATGATGTCCCGACTTTTGACATGTCTGTCTGTCTGTCTCACTTTGCCCCATTTAGAGTACCCCAATCGAGTCCAAATTTATGATCGACCCCCACTAACTTTGGAGGGCCTACCCACCCATGCCAGTGGCACACCCCTGGAACCCTCCTGGGGGGTTTCCCATACAAACATTTTAAAAAATCACCATTTCTTGTTTAGAATTGGGCTGACTACGTTTGATTTAATATTAAAATTAACATTCATACGTCTACGTATCTTCTACTATGCTAATAAATAATCATCATACGCCCTTACTATGTAATGTTATTCAAAAAGATCGATCGGATAAGGGTAAATAACTTTTAGATAACTTGACTATGCGTGACTCTGCGTGACTACCCCAAAATTAATCTGTAGTCACAACAAGGCTATGGGCCAAGTTTAAGATCAATGACAGACCGACAGACAGGTCAAAAGTCGGGACATCAGAATTCGTTTTCGAGGTATGGTTCCCTGGGAAAAATTTCTTATTTTGATCCCTAGAATATGATTTTCCTTGTCACTTGAGCGATTTTTTTTGCCTCCCTACAAATCGAGCCGCCCTAGTATACAAATTTCAGAAAAGAAGAAAAATACCTTTTTATCTTTTTTGGGACAAGATAATTTTTTAAGAGAAAATAATAATAAAATGTACTTTTTATGAAAAAAGCACTTTTTACGAAAGTTTTTTTTTTAAGAAAAAGTACTTTTCAAGAAATTTACTTGGTACTTTTTTATGAAATTGTATTTTTTTAAGAAAATTTGCTTTTTTGAGAAAAAAATACTTTTTAAGGAAATGTACTTATTTAAGAGAAGGTACTTTTTTAAGAATAAATGCTTTTTGAAGAAAATAAACTTATTTAAGAAAAGGTACTTTTTAAGAAAAAAAAATTTTTTAGGAAAAGGTACTTTGCAAAGGAAATGTATTTGTTTAAGGAAACGTACTTTTTTAAGAAAACTTCATTTTAGAGAACAAGTACTTTGTTTAAGAAAATGTACTTTTTTAATAGGGAAAAGTACTTTTCGTGAAAATTGACTTTTTATGGAAAGGTATGCACTTTTTATAAAAAAGTACTTTTTTAAGAAAAGTTACTTTAAGAAAAGAAAATTTTTAAAGAAAAGGGTTTTAAAAAAGTACTTTATAAAACAGTTACTTTTTTAAGAGAAAATACTTATTTATGAAAATGTACTTTTTTAAGAAAATTTGATTTGTTGGAGAATGGTACTTTAAAAGAAATGGTACACTACAAAAAAAATTTTTTTCTAATAAATTGCTTTTTGTTAAAAAAAAGTTAATTTTCTTAAGAAAAAAGCCTTTTAAAGAAAAGTTTCTTTTCTTAATAAAGTACTTTTTCTCATAGAAGTAATTTTTTTTTAACGTACCTTTTCTTACCTTTAAAAAGTACATTAAAAAATTGCTTTTCTTTAAAAAAGTATCTTTTCTTAAACAAGTACATTTTCTTAATAAATTACCTCTTCCTAAAAAACTACATTTTCTTAAAAAAAATACCTGTTCTTAAATAAGTCCTTTTTCATAATAAAATATTAAAAAAAATAGCTTTTCTTAATAAAAATACATTATCTTAAAATATACCTTTTTGTCACGAGAGTATGTTTTCTTCAAAAGGTAACTTTTTTAAAATAAATGTCTTTTCTTGAAAAGTACCTTTTCTTAAAAACTGCGTTTTTGGTCAAAAAAGTAAATTTTTCTCAAAAAAGTACTTGTTTTAAAAAGTAATTTTTCTAAAAATTATCTTTTCCTAAAACACTACCTTTTCCTAAAACAGTACCTAAAAACTACCATTTCTTAAGGAATTCGCTTTTTGAATAAAGTACTTTTTTTTAGACCAATCAACTCTTCTTAGAAAATTACCTTTTCTTATAAAAATAATATTAAAAAAGTAAATTTTCTTAAAAAATTACCTACTACTTTTTTTAAGAAAATTTACTATTTCAAGAAAGTACCTATTTCTTAGGAAAATTGCTTTTTAACTAAGGGATTCTTTTAAAGAAAACGTGATTTTTAAGAAAAATTACGTTTTTAATAAAGACAAGTACCTTTTGTGAAAATTTAATTGTTATGGAAAGGTATATACTTTTTATAAAAAAATACTTTTTTAAGAAAAGTTACTTTTAAGAAACTTTTTTATGAAAAGTTTTTTAAAAAAGTACTTTCTAAAAATGCTACTTTTTTAAGAAAAAATACTTATGTATGAAAATGTACTTTTTTAAGAAAATTAGATTTTTTGGTACTTTTTAAGAAAATGTACACTTTTGAAACAAATTTATTTTTGAAGTAAAGTAACTCTTTACGACAAAGTACTTTTTATAAAAAATTTAGTTTTTTTTAGAAAATTTACTCTTAAGAAAACAAACTTTCTTAAGAAACTGTAACAGAATCGGCATAATTTTTTTTTTCTTCCAACATTTTTAATAAAATTTACATTTAAACGAAAGGTAATTTTTTATGAAAATGTACTTTTTTAAAAGATACTTTAAAAAAAATTTTTTTTTAATAAATAGTATTTTTTTTTAAGATAAACTACTTTTTAGGAAAAAGTACTTTTTTGGGAAAAAGTATTTTTTTAGGAAAAATTACTTTTTTAAGAAAAATTACTTTTTTAAGAAAAAAACACTTGTTTAAGAAAAACTACTTTTTTGAGAAAATTAAATTTTTTAAGAAAAAGTATTTTTTTAAGAAAAAGTATTTTTTTAAGAAAAAGTAGTTTTTTAAGAAAAATTATTTTTTTGAGAAAATTAAATTTTTTAAGAAAAGTATTTTTTGGAAAGTACTTTTTTAATAACAATTATTTTTTAAGATATTACGCTTTTTTAATTGTTTATCTTAAATGCAAAATATATTATCATCAATATAACCCTATTTTAGTTTTTGGCCATTATCGATTAGCATTTTTACTGGCACTCATTAGCAACGTATAAAAAAATTAACTGCAGAAAAAATCCACCATGTTTAAGTCAGTTTAAGTCGGACAAACAACGAAATCTAATTAATTGTTCGAAAAACCGTTGTAGAATTCGTTTTTATGTTAAACTGCAAATAATAGTCTGCAATTAATTGGTTTCCAAGTAGCACAATATTGAATAGTAGTTTAAATGTATATTAGCAAAATGCTTTGAAATTCTCATTTGTTTACTTTTTTTTTCGTTAGCATTCAAATTGATTTCAATATTGCTACAGTATATACACTTAAAAAAAGTTTGCTAAACTAAAAGTTAACGGAAAGAAGCTTAACAAACAGGAAAAAAAATTATTTTATCTGAAAACTAAATTTTATTAATTTGAGTTGAACTCAAATAAAATTAATTAATAGTTAAATGAAGTAGTTACTAAAAAAATTTGGTCAAAACAAATAAAAAAAAAAATTAAAAAAAAGAGCTTAATTTCTACTGATTCGGTGTTTAGCAGATAAAAAAAATATTCCTGTTACTAATAATTAGCTAAAAAGTTTACTAAATATTAGTAAATAATTTTGCATGCTGACTTTCGCCAACATTTATCTTCAAAAATAGTTTGCTTATCAGTTCAATTGTGATGTCGCTTAAAAGCTATTAAAATTGCCTCTAACATGAGGATTTAAATTGCTATGCAAAAATTTTTTGTTTGGAAAAATATATCTTAAGAATATTATTTATAAATCTTTTAATACACGTTCATTTTTATTTTTTTAACTACCTCTTTTTAAATATTTTTATTCTAATTGTTTCCACTACACTGGCAAATTCAAAAGGGGAGAGGCTATCTTTTCGTTGAATTTAACTAGAAGTTCCCTATACTGGTACATACTCTATTTCAATTTTCACTAACTTTTATTTAAAATTTTTTCGACAAAAAGGAAAGGAAGACTGTGTTTATACTGAAAAATAAAAATATTGGAAAGAGATCGCAATATAAGAAAACAAATCGGAAAAAGGCATTTATTTAATTACGTGTTTTGGTAATTAATTACATTTTCGTATATATTTCAATTCATCACTGTCACAAATTAGAATAAACAAAAAAAGAATAAAATTTTCTTCGTCTAACCGTCAAAAGATAGTAATGAATGTTGATGAGCATATTTATATTTAAAAATTTAAATTGATGAGAGAATACTAACATCACTTCATCATCCGGCTCCGTTCCAGTTTCAAGTATGTTATTTTTATTATTTATTCAGATTTCTTCGTAATACAATTTTTTTTATATTCTTTGTCTTTTCATTTCCCGAGCGCTTCTCTAAAAAATCTTTTTATTTGCCGTGTTCCTATGTTTTTTAAACTCGAAATTATTTCTCCTCAGTTTTAATTGTGCTTTGATGAATTGGATTGATAGCTGAGTTGTAACAAAATGTATTGAAAATGTCTCAAATATATTGAAAAAAGATTAATACACAAAACAAGCTATAAGTGAAAAAGAAGCAAAAAAGAACTATAAAAGACAACCATGTTAAATTAATAGATATAAATTTTTCTCATATATGGATGCCAAGAAGAGCATCTATTTCACCTTTTCGAATGCTTTGGTCATTATTTTCAGGAAAGAAATTTGTTATTTTTCATTTATTTATAATTTATAATTGGATATTCATTTTTTTTTTAATATCTAACATACATTTGTGTTCGTCACTGACTCTGTAACGCTGTATGGTTAATATTAAATTTGTGCATTAAAAAATGTACCTTTTCTTACAAAGGTGCCTTTTCCTAAAAAGTACCTTTTCCTAAAAAAAGTATATTTTCCTAAAAATGTACCAATCCTTAAAAGAGTACATTTTCTTAAAAGAGTACCTTTTTTAAAAAAGTACCTTTTTCTTAAAAATTAAATTTTTTAAAAAGTCACTTTTTCTTAAAAAATACATTTTCCTAAAAAGGTATGTATGCGTACCTTTTAAAAAAGTACTTTTTCTTAAAAAAAAACTTTTTTAAGAAAAATTTTTTTTTTTTTGAAAAATGATTATTTTAAGAAAATTTACTTTTTTAAGAAACAGTATTTTCATCTAATAAACTAACTTTTCTGAAAATTTACTTATTCTGCAAAAAGCACCCTTTCTTGAAGTAACTTTTCTTAAAAAAGTATCCTATACAAAAAACCTTTTTTCAAAAGAGTATTTTTTAAAAAAGTATAACGTCTTAAAAAGTAATTTTTCGTAAAAAAATACCTTTTCGTAAATAAAAAATTGTATTAAAAAAGTATATTTTAGTATAAAAAAAAGCATTTTCTTAAAAAGTACGTCTTCTCAAAAAGGTTGCTTTTCTTAAAAAGTATCTTTCTTAAAATAGTACCTTTTTCAAAAAAAAAACATTTTTTCAAAAATGTATTCTTTCTTAACAAAGCACAATGTCTTAAAATAGCAACATTTCCTAAATAATCTAACCCATAAAAAACAATGTTTTTATTAAAACTTTTTCTTCCCTTATGCATATGAGTCCTGAATCTCTCTGTGACTGCGTGACTATTTTAAAATTAATCTGTGGTCACAGCAAGTCTATGGACCAAGTTTCAGATTGAGTGAATAAGGGGAAATGGGATTTAAATCAGTCCGTGACTGTGCTTGACTAAGCGTGACTGTGCGTAACTATGTCGAAGTTAATCTTTTTTCACAGCAAGTCTATCGACCTAGCTTCAGATCGATCGGATAAGGGGAAATGCGTTTTAGATCACTAAGTGACTGCGCGTGACCATGCGTGACTGCGCATGACTAAGTCAAAGTTAGTTTTTTTTCCACAGCAAGTGTATGGACTAAGTTTCAGATCGATCGGATAAGGGGAAATGACATTTAGATCACCCCGTGACTGCGCGTGACTATGCATGACTGTGCGTGACTGCCCCAAAAATAATCTTTAGTCACAACAAGACTATGGGCGAAGTTTCAGATCAATTGGATGAGGGGGAATGGGATCCACCCACGAGAGACAAACAGAGAGTACGAGTTAAAAGAAAGAGTTTAAAAAGCACCTTTTCTTAATAAGGTACCTTTTCTTAAAAAGTACCTCATCTTCAACGATTGCCTTTTCATAACAAGGTTTATTTTCTTAAAAAAGTAATATTTTTTAAAAAAGTTCATTCTCTTAAAAATAACATTTCTTAAAAAAGTATCCTTTTAAACAAAGAACACTTTCTTAAAGAAGGACCTATTCTTAAAGTACCTATTTCCAAAAATACATTTTCTTAAAGAATATTGTCTAAAAAAGTATTTTTTTTTAATAACTTTCCTTATACAAAAGTATCTTCTTTCAGCAAAATATTTTTTCTTAAAGAAACACGTTGTCTTACAGAAGTACCTTTTTTAAGAAAAGTACCTCTTCTTAAAAGAGTACAGTTTCTTTTTCTTAAAAAAAAAATTAGGTTTGCTTTAAAAAGTACCTACCTCAGAAAAGTACTTTTTAAAAACAACCTTAAGCGCCCCGGTAGGTGAGTAGGTAGCGTGCTCGCCTATCATGCGGGGGTCGTGGGTTCGATTCCCACCAGAGGCTTTGGTCTGTCGCTGCAAAAACACCAGCCATATGGTCTTTGTCACTCGGCTTATACCTGGACCCAAATTAGAATACAAATTTACTTTGCATAGTAATTAATATAAAACAAATAAATAAATAAATAAATTAAAAACAACCTTTACTTACACTTACACAATTACACAATTTTAAAAAATTGTGTTTTAAGAAAATAAATTTTCTTAAAAAAGTACCTTTTCTTGGATAGTAATTCGTTTATTATAATAGTGCCTTTCCTTTAAAAAGTACCTTGTACCTCTAGAAAAGTACATTTTCTTAAAAAAGTACCTTTTCCTAAAAAACTACGTTTTCCTATAAAAGTATCTCTTTCTAAAAAAGTGCCGTTTCTGAAAAAGTACCTTTTTATGAAAAAGTATCTTTTCTGAAACAATTAAATTTTTTTAAAAAAGTAAATTTTTTTACATAAGTACTTTTTTTATAAAGTACTCTTTCATGAATTCTTTTTTTTTTTTAAATGCATTCTTTCTTCAAAAGCACCTTTTCTTAAAAAGCGGATTTTCTTAAAAATTAGCTTTTCTTGAAAAAGTACTTATCTCAGTACTTAAAAAATACCTTTTCTGAAAAATTAATATTTTCTTAAACAACAGCTTTTTCTTAAAAAAGTACTTTTTCTTACAAATAAATTCTTTTTTTTAAATACATTTTCTTCAAAAAGTACCTTTTTTCAAAAAACTACATTTTATTAAAAAAGTACATTTTATTAAAAAAGTACTTTTTCTTGAACAGTGATTATCTTGGATAATGATTTTTTTTGTTATAAAAATGCCTTTACTTTAAAAACTATTTTGTTTTTAAAAAAATACGTTTTCTGAAAAATCATCTTTTTTTTAAATTATCTTTTTTTTAAAAAGTCCTTCACTTCAAATGGTATCTTTTCTTCAAAAAGTACATTTTCTGTAAGAAGAGCATTTTCGTAAAAAAGCTATTTTTTAAGTGCCATTTTTAAGAAAGTACCGTTTCTTAAAAATGCATTTTCTTAAAAATTACGTTTCTTATAAAGTGCATTTATTTAAAAAAGGCATTTTTTAAAATAAAGTGCTGTTTATAAAAAAGCACTTTTTATTAAAAAAAAGTACCTCATATTAAAATAGTACGTCCTACTAAAAAAGTACCCCTTTCTTAAGAAAAAGTACTTTTCTATATTTTTTTTTTAATACGTTTTTTTAAATGCATTTTTTTAACAAACCCTTTCTTCAAAATTCATTTTCATCACTTTTCAGTTATCTTTTTCAGAGTGTACGGTATGCTTAACCAAACGACTAGTCAGTGCCAGTTTATTATGGCAACTTCAATAATTCTTTGAATGCTCATGCATATTCATGCTCTTGAAACTCATAATTATTCGATTCTAAAAGATAAAGTTCTTGTTGGCACATACTTTACCACTGCTCCTTTCGCTACCACTATGATACTTTTTTTAACTTTTTTATGTTGTGTTCAATTCCGTTTAGCCTGAGGTTTCAATTTGCTACCAACAACAACAATATTGCTGAACATGTTGGGTTCTATTTTTGCGAACTTAAATAAGGAAGTGTTTGCAAAGTTTAAAGAAAATTTTAATTTAACATTAGTTTTATTAAAAATTCAAAATACACAAATAATTTTATGCAAACTTAAATATTCTAAAGACAAGTCGGTTGGAAGAGCAGCGGAATTTAAAAAATATTCAACAGATCTGCCAAATCAGATTTAAATGACTACTCTATTTTAAATTTAGTTACTTATTTTATTTTTATTTTTTTTTTCATTTAATATATAGAAATTGCCCTATCCAAATTCATTTGCAGTGTTTTTATTGGAAACAAATAGAAACAAAATCCTTTACGAATTGCTGTGTTACTTGCAACAGCAGTAACAATAAAACAAAACCGCTTGGAAATATGTAGAAGAAACACCAGCATGATTCTGTGTGGTTTAGTAGAGAACAAAACGTATAACATTTGATTGGCTTATTGCCAATTCATAGCATACTCTACAGATCTCATGGTATTGAAATTACACGAATGAATAACGGTACAGAATGAGTTGTATACAGAATGAAAGAAAAGCAGTCTACACACAAAATAGAAAAGTTGGTTGAAAGTAAAGATGATTTTTTTCCGGAAAATTTACCTTGATGCTCTGCAATTTCTTTGAAAATTTCCAGAGGTATTCTAATTTTTAAAATATTGAACATGTGTTTCAAGGAACAAGTTCTAAAAAAGTTTTCAAAAAGCTATTCACATTTAAAAATTGTTGAAAATATGAATTAACCGACCGATATGTAAACATTCAAATTGTTGTATTATAAACAGTTTTGGACAGAATTTTATTGTTAGTATCTCATTTTAAAGGTTTTTGTGTGCACTTAATTAATTTTTATTTCATTTATTTTATATAATAACTTTTTTTTTCGTTGTCAACTTTCATTTGTATACTGCACAATTGCGCACCCATATTCATTTTTTATAAATTTCATTACATTCTTACATACTTTCTATATATATATTCTGTTAATCTTAGGGTGGAATACCGATGGGAACTATTTTTTAAGACTTTTTAAACAATTCGGCATGTTTTAAATTCTGTAATATGTATAAACAATGTTTATAAAAATTTAGTAAACATCATACTAGTAAATACATGAAATGTTTATAAACATTGTTTATATATAAACACCACATTATACACATAAAACAATTTATTTTTATACCCTATACCACTATGTGGTTTGGGTATAATGACTTTGTGCTGCTGTTTGTAACAACCAAAAATATTCGTCCTAGACCCATCTTTAATTATACCGATCGACTCAGAATCACTGTTTAAGTCGAAATAGCCATGTCCGTCCGTCCGTCTGTGTGTCCATGTAAAGCTTGTAATCAAACTACAGGTCGCAAATATGAATATATTTTGTTGAAATTTGATATATAAGCTTCCATCGGCCATCGGATGGACGCTATTGAAATTGGTGAGAATCGGTCCATGTTCAGACCTAGCCCCTATACAAATGACCCCTCTGAAATCGACATAAATTGCCATAAGTTCCAAATTATCATATAGATCTCAGTCAAATTGGGTTTGTATGTGTTTATTACATCGATTAATCAGTAGTTCAATATTGCTCCCTATAGGAAAATTCTTAGTCATAGGCCCCATATAGAGCTGCTTCCCGATCTTCACATAAATCTATCAAAAAACAAAAATATTGCACAGATTTTTCTCAAATTTGGTTTGTTTATATTTTTTCAAAGTATAAGTGACTATACCAAATATGGTCAGGATCGGTCCATTTTTCGATCTAGTACCCATATAAATATAGTATCCGATATGAACTTTTTCATATCTGCAGCGAAAAAAATTAATAAAAATGCCACTCAGATTTGGTTTATGTTTATTTGCTATATCCAGTTTGTTGGACCGAAGAGATAGGGTCTCTTAACCATGGTATAGGGCTAGACCGACTATAATTTTCTTATTTGTTTTATGGTACGATAGTTTAAAAAATCGTAAAAAATTTAAAATAGCGGTTTTTCAATCTGAAATTTATTGGATGTCTTAAGAAAATATGGGGGAAAATATCTAATTTTTTCTTAATGAATGGGCTGATTATAAAGTACTCCAATAAAAGTTATGAATTAAAAAAAAAATATATTAAAAAATTATTGTTACAGCAACATGTAACTCACGACTAGATTAAATAAAGTTAAAAAATCTATTCTAAACAATTTTTTTTTTCAGCCTTTCCTAGATTAATTTATGTTTTTTTTTTTGAGTGTTTGTCAGCGTCCTGCCGGATTGTGTCATTGTTTTTCTTTTTTGCATCTTTTGATATTTTTTGCTCATTATATGTAAATTTTTGTTTTTGGTCGAAAAACCAAATAAATCAAAAATACAACTTTGTAAAGAAAATTGCTTAGACATATCTATAAAGACAGCAGATTGTAACAAAAAATCAAATTATAATTAAGTTTCTGCAGTCAAAAAAAAAACAATATACTTTCTTTTATTTTTGCTATATCCTGACCTTAATTTGATTTTGATAATCTTCTCATGTGCTTTACTATAAAAAAAAGAAAAAAAAAACATGTACTTATTTTATTTTTCGCTATTTCTTTTACTTTCTTAATCTTCTTTAAGGCTGCATTCCGTTGATATATGAGCACAAAAAAAAAAAACAAGACAAAACTGCACATAATTTGGTCACGTTTCAGCAGAAGATACAATTTGTTATTTTCGCAATAAAGACAAAATCATATACATTTACAAATATTTGGGTTAAATAATAAAACACAATTTTGTTTACTTCCTACAACAAGAAACCACAAATAACCAAAATCAAGCAGTTTCCTTTAAGCAAACCAAAGTCTGTATTGGATTAACTTAATATAAATTAAATCTTCTTTAAAAAAAACTTTAAAATAAATTCTTTAATCTATAGCAAAATTGTCGAAATGTTCTTTTTGGCGAAAAAGAAAATTATTATAATAATAAATCTTAAAAAAACTTTTATTCTGTAAAAAGTGCCCTTTGTTAATAAAGTACTTTTTTATCTTTACTTAAGAAAATACTTTTTGTTAAAAAAGTATCTCTTCTTAAAAAAGTAAATTTACATTTAAAAGTACTTTTAAAAAGCACTTTTAATATGAAAAGGTATTTTTTTAACATTTCTTAAAAATTACATTTTCTTAAAAAAGTACATTTCCTTAAAAAAGTAACTTTTCTTAAAAAAGCACCTTTTCTTAAAAAGTACCTCTTCTTAATAAAGTATATTTCTTTAAAAAATAATAATTTTTTTAAAAATAATAATTTTACAAAATTATAAAAGTAAAAAGCTTTTTTACCTTGTTTTATTTAAGAATGTACCTTTACTTCAAAAAGTACCCTTTTCCAAAAACTACCTTTTCTTAAAAAGTACCGTTATCTAATAGAACCCGTTTCTCAAAAAAAGTACCTTTTCTAAAAAAAAACAAAAACCTCATCTTAAAATATGTAAATTTTCTTGGAAATATCATTACTTAAATAAGTAAATTTTCTTAAAGAAGCACCTTTTTTCAAAAAGCACATTTTCTTTAAAAAGTAGCTTTTCTAAGAGAAACTTCTGCTTAAATAATTGCACTTTCTTAAAAAACAAGAACATCATCTTAAAAAAATTAAATTTTCTTAAAAATACCCTTTCATAAAAAAGTACTGTTTTAAAAAAACACATTTTCTTAAAGTACCTTTCTTAAAGTCCTGAAAGTACCTTTTCTTAAAAAAGTACCTCCTCTTAAAAAATGTCCTTTTCTTCATAAAGAACCATTTCTTAATTAAAGTACCTTTTGTTAAAAAGGTAACTATTCTAAAAAAGTATATTTTCGTAAAAAGTTTATTTTTTTAAAGTGCCTTTTAAAAAAAAAAGTACTTTTTTCTTAAACAAACCAATTTTTTTAAGTACAATTTCTTTTCAAAGTTCTTCTCTTAATAAAACGACTTTTCTTAAAAGAAACCTTTTTGCAAAAAAAAACCCTTTTATACATAAGTGATTTTTCTTAAAATTTAAATGTTTAAAAAATTTAAATTTCTTACAAAATCAAATATTCTTAAAAAACTAAATTTTCTTAAAAAAAGTAACTCTTAAAACCAGTAAAATGTAAAATGTACTTTTTGAATCAAGTAGTTTTAAAAATAATGTGTCATTTCTTCAAAAAGCACAATTTCCTAAAAAAGATCCTTTACTAAAAAGTATTCTTTTCTAAAAAAAGTGCATTTTGTTAAAAGTACCTTATTTAAAAAGTAAATTTTCTTAAAAGTACCCCTTATAAAAAGTACCTTTTCTCAAAAAGCACATTTCCTCAAAAAAGTGCTATTTCCTAAAAAAGTATATTATACTAAATACTTAGCTTTTCTTAAAAAAGTATCTTTACTTAAAAAAGATTTTTTAAGCACCTTTCCTTAAAAATAAATTTTTTTAAATAAAATAGTTTTACTTCAACAACTACCATCTCTAAAATACACAAATTTTCTTAAAATTGTAAGTTTTTCTTCTGCATTTCTTTAAAAAGTACATTACCTTAAAAATTATAATTTTTTAAAATAAGTACCTATTCTTAGAGGAGTGTGTTTTCTTAAAAAATTACCTTTTCTTAAGAAGTTCCTTTTGTAAAAAAAGTACCTTTTCTAAAAAAGTAACTTTTCTTGAAAAGTAACTTTTCTTGAAAAGGTACATTTTCTCTAAAAAAAAATACCTTTTCTTAAAAAAGTAGTTTCTTAAAAAAGTATAATTTCTTAAAAAAATACCCTTTCTTGAAAAAGTACCTTTTCTTACAAAAGTACCTTTTTCTAAAAAAGTTCCTATTCTTGTAAAAGTACATTTTCTTCAAAAAGTACCGTTTCCTAAAAACTACCTTTTTTGAAAAAGTAAATTTTCTTTAATATGTACTATTTCTTCAAAAAAGTAAGTTTTCTTAAAAAAGTACCTTTTTTAAAAAATATATTTTCTTAGAAAGCGCAGTTTCTTTCAAAAGTAGTTTTTTTTTTTAAAAATACGTTTCCTTGAAAAAGTACCTTTTTTTAAAAAACACATTTCCTTAAAAAGTGCAGTTTCTTACAAAAGTAGCTTTTTTTAAAAAAGCACCTTTTCTTGAAAAAGTAAATTTTTTCTAAAAAAGTCGTTTTTCTTTAAAAAAAATTCCATTTCTTAAAAAATAAAATTCTCTTGAAAAATACCTTCTCTAAAAAAAGGAAATATCCTGAAAACAGAACATTTTCTTTAAAAAATAAATTTTATTGAAATTTTCATTTTCTAAAATAGTACCTTTCCTTAAAAAAGTATACTTTCTTAAAAGGGTACCTTATCTTAAAAAAATACATAGTCTTAAAAAAATTACTTTTTCTTAAAAAGTACTTTCTCTTAAAAAGAAGTTTTTCTTAAAAAGTGCCTTTTTAAAATAAAGTAACTTTAAAAACTTACATTTTAAAAAAAGTACCTTTTCTTAATAGCTTTTCTTGAAAAGGTACATTTTCTCTAAAAAAAAAAATACCTTTTCTTAAAAAGGTTTCTTAAAAAAAGTATAGTTTCTTGAAAAAATACCCTTTCTTGAAAAGTAGCTTTTTTGAAGTGCCTATTCTTGAAAAAGTAAATTTTCTTAAAAAAGTATCTTTTCTTAACTTGTGCCTTTTCTAAAAAAGTAAATTTTCTTAAAAAGAACGACTTCTTAAAAAAGTCCCTTTTTTGAAAAAGTCCCTTTTTTTGAAAAAGTACCTTTTTAAAAAGTACCTTTTCTTGAAAATGTATCTTTTTTAAAAAATACATTTTCTTAAAAAGCGCAGTTTCTTACAAAATACATTTTATTGAAATTTTCATTTTCTAAGATACATTTCCTTAAAAAAGTATATTTTCTCAAAAGGGTACCTTATCTTAAAAAAATACATCGTCTTAAAAAGAAGTTTTTCTTAAAAAGTGACTTTTTAAAATAAAGTACCTTTAATAAATTACCTTTTAAAACAAGAACCTTTTCTTAATAGCTTTTCTTGATAAGGTACATTTTCTCAAAAAAAAACCTTTTCTTAAAAAAAGTATAGTTTCTTGAAAAAAATACCCTTTCTTGCAAAAGTGCCTTTTCTTACAAAGTAGGTTTTTGTAAAGTGCCTGTTCTTGAAAAAGTACATTTTCTTTAAAAAGTACCTTTTCTTAAAATGTACCTTTTCTAAAAAAGTAAATTTTCTTAAAAAAGTACGACTTCTAAAAAAGTACCTTTTTTTAAAAGTACCTTTCTTAAAGAATACATTTTCTTGAAAAAGTACCTTTTTCAAAAAAATACATTTTTTTGAAAAAGTACCTTTCTTAAAAAATAAATTTTCTTAAAAAGTGCAGTTTCTTACAAAAGTAGCTTTTTTTAAAGTACCTTTTCTTGAAAAAGGAAATTTTCCTAAAAAAGTGCCTTTTCTTAAAAAGAAATTCCTCTTCTTACAAAATAAATTTCTCTTGAAAAATACCTTTTCTAAAAGAAGTAAATTTCCTGAAAACAGTACATTTAAAAAAAAAATACTTTTTATATAAATTTTCATTTTCTAAAATAGTACCTTTCCTTAAAAAAGTTCATTTTCTTAAAAGGGTACCTTATCTTGAAAAATAAATACTCTTAAAAAAAGTACTTTTGCTTAGTAAGTACTTTCTTAAAAAGAGCCTTTTAAAATAGAGTACGTTTAAAAAAATTATCTTAGAAAAAAGTACCTTTTCTTAAAAAAATAGCTTTTCTTAAAAAACTAAACTTTTTATGTGAAAAATGTTGTTTCCAAAAAAGAGTAAATTTAAAGAAAAAAAATACAATTTTCTTAAAAGAGTAGATTTTCTTATTATTCTTAAAAAGTACCTTTTCTTAAAAGTAATGCGCAGTAAAAAGTAAATCTATAATATTAATAGGCAAGGCGATTTTTTGTTACCTTTGTTTTGTTCTACCGTTTTATCCCGATTTGGACCAAACGTATATTTTTGGAAAGGTATCTCTTTTTGGCTGTTCACTAGATTTACAGATTTTTAAATTTTTTCCTTTATTTTGAGTAAATTGCATTTAAAGTTGCTACTAACACATACATAAAATTACATAAATGGTTAGTGAATTGGCTAAGTTGATGAACAAAGTTACCTAGAAAATGCACTCGAATTTCGAGCGCTGGTATTTGCTAGTTTTCATAAAAAGGTACTTTATCCTAAAAAAGTACCTCTTCTTAAAAAAATTACCTTGTCGTAAACAAGCAATCATATTTTCTTACCTTTTCCTGAAAGTTACCTTTTCTAAATAAATAAAATTTCCTAAAAATAATAATTTCGTAAAAAGTAAATTAAAATACCCTTTCTTAAAAAGAGTAACTATTCTAAAAAAAAACTACCTTCTCTAAAAAAGTACATTTTCTTTAAAAAAAAATACCTTTTTAATAAAGTACATTTTCTGAAAACAGAATATTTTCTTAAAAAGAAACTTTTCTTAAAAAAGTACCTTCTTTAAAAGTAAATTTTATTAAACAAGTAGCGTTTTTTTAAAAAGAGCATATTCTTAAAAATTTACATTTGCTTAAAAATTTGCCTTTTTTCAAAAAAGTACCTTTTCTAACAAATTACCTTTTCTAAAAGAGTGCCTTTTCTTTATAAAGTATGTTTTTTTAAAAAATTACTTTTTTTAAAGTAACATTTATCGAAAAAAAAATTTTTTTTGAAAGTACATTTTCTGACAGAACAAACCTTTTCAGTTTTATTAAAAAAAATACTTTTTCTCAAAAGTACATTTTCTTAAAATAAGTCAATTTACTTAAAAAAGTATATTTTTATAAAAAAGTACTTTTCTCGAAAAAAACAAAAAAAAAAAAATATTTTCTATAAAAAAAGCACTTTTGTTAAAATCTACCTTTTACAAAAAAATTAAATTTTCTTAAAAAAACTAAATTTTCTTTAAAAAAAAAGTACCTTTTCTTAAAAATATGCCTTTTCTTAAAAGAGAAAGTTTTCTTAAATAGTACCTGTTCTAACAAAAGTACGAAATCCCAAAAATTTATAAATTTTTAAAAATTAAATTTAGTTAAAAAACATCTTTTCTTAAAAAAGGAAATTTTTTTGAAAAGTGCATTTTCTTAAAAATGTACATTTTCTTAAAAATTAGCCTTTTTTTCAAAAGAGTGCTTTTTCTTTAGAAAGTATATATTTTTAAAAAATTACTTTTTTTGAAGTAACATTTATCGACAAATCACATTTTCTGACAGAACAAACCTTTTCAGTTTTATTACCCGAAAATAAAGATGAAATCAGAATACAGTCGACCAAGACCGACTATAACTGTCTTATTTGTTTTAAATGTTATGTAATTCTCATCTCCATATTGAACTTTCAAATTTGCACTTGCAAAAGTTTTTTTTTTATTAAAAACAAGAATATCAATCATATATCTGCACTTTTGGCAAGCATGCCAACAACAACATTTTTAGAAAAGTTTTTTCGCTGATAAATTTTTCCCAAAAGTTTTCGTTTTTAATTTTTCTTTTTAAGTCCAATGTTTCAAGGAAACAACCAAATGAAAGTATAGGTTAAGCGATGCTGAATATCTTGTTGACACCCAATTAAAGTTTTTCTTAAATAAAAAATTAAAGAAAAAATAAAACAAAAATACAACGCAAATAAAAACTTAAAGCTCCTAGATATTATTCTTACTTAAATAAGCTTATTTTATTTTGTATATGGTTTGTGGAATGTTAGCACATTGTCGTGTGTTTTATATGCAGGCGAGCGATTAAATTTAAAGCTTGTGAAAGAGTTAAGAGTTAAGAGTGGCGATGATCGACTCGAAAGATCGCTACAATTTTATTTATTTTTTTTTTTTTCTTAAATTGAAAGTTAGTAAAAAAAAAGTCGTAATTTATTTCACATATAAGAATTTTTCTAAAATAAATTGTTAATGATAATTTTATTTTAAAAAATACAGGCTAGAGAAAAATTTTAAAATAAATTTAGGAGAAAATATTTTTTTCCAATTATTGAAAATTCTTAAAATATTCAAACAAATTGCTTTTTTAACTTTCATGGATAGTAAGAATAAAGTTCATAGCTGCCGTACAAATATCTTAACTCCCAATTTTTTGTAGGCAAAATCTTGTAGCTTCATAGTCGGTTTATAAGCATGGTTAGACAAATTGTTGAAAGTTTCAAAAAAAAAAACGCGAAATTTGCAAATGTTTAAAGAAAAGTTTCCTTCCGTTGTTCTTCATTTTGGGTAGTGTATGTACCAAAGTGGTAAAAAAAACTAAAAAAACAGCATGAAACATAAAGAAAGTTTCTTTCAGATATCTGCTGTTCGAAAACAATGTCTTAAGAATTTTAAATGAACTATTACAAGATTAAGACAAAGTTTGTGGTAACTGCTCAACTTTTGTTTGCATTTAAATGAAATAAAATGAAACGTATTTTAAATTAATATAAACATTCTTAAACTTCTTTGTTGTAGTTTTTTCTCAAGTATTTTAATGTTTTTTTTTAACGGATGTCAATATTTTTATTCTTTTTTTTTTTGTATTATATCTTATTTAATATATATAAAATATTTTAAATATTTTTATAGATTCATTTCGACGGATGTCAATATTTTTCTTTAGTTTTTTTGCTTCAGTCTATAATTTATTACTTTTTTTCCAGTAAACACCATACCCCAGCCATCCATAAATCTTCAGTCTTTAGTTGAAATTAAACGGAAACATTTCATTTGAACATAATTCATTAAATCAACAATTACTTGTCTGTTTTCAGTTTTCATATGAATTAAATTGCTTTGAACTTTTTGTTTAAGCAGAATTTATGTTTCCCAATAATTCATTTTCTAAAAACATTGATAAATTTTGTTGTATAAATAAAAAGTTGTAATCATGTTTATTTACACACTTTCATTATACTCGTATATGTCATTTTCAATTGTAGTTTTAATTTAATTGAATTGAAATTTTTTTGACGTGTGTTATGGTCATAAATTAGCAAACATTTTATAGAATAAAATTTGTACAACGTTCGATATACAGCGATTTTTTTTTTTTTTTTGGAGTGAAAAAACTAAAATTATATATTATTGATGTGTATTTTACGATATCCATAATTTCTATCAGCTGTTTTATATTAGGTGAAAAGGGCGATTATATTTATATTTATTAATTTTTTATTAAAAATCATTTATTTTTATTTATTTTATTTTGCTTCAAAACTTAATATCCTTACAAATCTACTTTTACAACAAATTTTGAAAATATTTTTTTTTAATATAAAAACAAAGTTTAATATAAATTTAAAAAAATTTAATGTAAAAAAAATTATATAGAAAATATTTTTTTATTAAAACAAAATTTTTTAAATTATTTATTTTTTTAAATAATAAAATTTTTTTTTTAATAAAATAAAAAAAGCAAGGTTCAGAAAATACACACATGAAACACATAATGTTCTGTTCAAAAGCAGCCAACACATATCTTTATTTTCATATCAATTATGTGCGTTTCTAAATTTTCTACGGTGCCCAACACAAACATGACTGTGTTCGTTTTAATATTTCGTTATTTACACGAACATTTTTGTATCACATACTTTTTGTTTCAATCACACATAAAGCACACATTTTTGAGTGTTGCTTTATTTGAAGTTCATGTTCTGGTGCGTGTACTGAAAAAAAACACAGAACATGTACAATAAACAGGTTCGAGTTCAGTTATATTTTAAGTCGTGTTGTGGCTCGTGTAGTAAGAAAAAACAGAACATGTACAATAAACAGGTTCGAGTTCAGTTATATTTTAAGTCGTGTTTAAAATATAACTGAACTCGAACCTGTTTATTGTACATGTTTTGTTTTTTCTCACTACACGAGCCACAACACGACTTAAAATATAACTGAACTCGAACCTGTTTATTGTACATGTTCTGTGTTTTTTTTTCAGTTCACGTACCAGAACATGAACTTCAAATAAAGCAACACTCAAAAATGTGTGCTTTATGTGTGATGGAAACAAAAAGTATGTGATACAAAAATGTTCGTGTAAATAACGAAATATTAAAACGAACACAGTCATGGTTGTGTTGGGCACCGAAGAAAACTTAAAAACAAACATAATTGGTATGAAAATAAAAATATGTGTGTGTTGGTCTAAGTTATGTTTGTTTACATATATGTACGAGTTTTTTATTCAGTGTGTGTTTTTTTCTGAACTCTGAAAAAAAGTAAAAAAGTGTGTTATCTAGCAATTATTTTTTTTCAACTTTTTAATAAAAAATTATTTTCACTTTTTTCTATATTAGTAAAAATTTTTATTAATTATGAGTATACTTTTTATCAAATTGAAGCAACACTATTTAAACATCTATATATATAAAATTCATTTTCTGTTTGTTTGTTTGTTTGTTTGTTTGTTTGTTTGTTTGACCGCTATAGAAATTTGTATTTTTCAACAGATTTCTCTGAAACTTGGTACACACCATATCTGTACCCCAGAAAAGGTTTCCATTAGGGTGACAGCCATTTTTTTTTTTTTGGAATTTCAAGACGCGCGGGTCGGATTATTGTGACAATGGATCTAAAACTTTAGTGCGCAAAATTTGAGCCAAATCGGACAATGCTTTCTGGGCGCGCATTGAGTTCAAAGTTCAAGAATGCATTTATATGGGGAAATTATCAAAAAAAAAATCATTTTTCAAAAAAATTTTGATATTAATAATAGCGTTTCAATTAAACTAATTAATAAACCATAATCTGGAGTAAATTATCTTTCTAATAAAACAACAAAATCTATCATCGGCTGAAAAAGAGCCAAGTTATATCAAGTTCCCCAGGCAATATATGCGCCGCATTGATTAAGAAAATCGAGCTCACATTTTTAAAGACATTGAAATAATTTACAACAACAACATTTTTGCATTCTCCTGATCCCAAACTGATCTTATGTAAAGTATTTTGCATCTCGTCTATTGTTATGCCGTTCTAAATTAATGCCAAAACGGTACGTATTTCTTAGCACTATTTCAAAATCCCAAATTTTACGTTTTCAAAAATTTTGTTTAAGAAATTTACCGAAATCAGCGATTGAACTTCAACGTCTTATTAGCAAAATATATGTGATTAAAAATGCCAAATATTGTAGGTATCCTGTTCTTAATTTGGCGAGGGCAGCGTTTTTATTTCAGCGGATTTGAAGAAAAATGTGATTTTTCATATTTTTTCAACTTTTAGGCTACATCTTTTTGGTGTTTTCATATCTCAAATATCTTTTATCAAAATCTTATACTACTTGATATAAGTTCTCAATCTTGGAATTTAAGGTTATATCGAAGGACTATAAAATGTCCCTCTTTAAGGTCAAAAGTCACATTTAAGGAGATTCACATTTTTTTGAAACAACATATCGAAATAATATATATTTGCTGAAGGATTTCGATAAAACTTGCTGATAAATTTGAAGCTGCAAACCAGAGGTGATTTTTCCTTTAAATATAACACAATATTTTTAGTTTTACACTCAAAAAAGGTGTTAGTAAAAAGTTTTTAAATACTTTTCTATCACATTTAACAGTTTATATACAAATTTTTAACATTTTTTCAACAATTATAAAAATGTGTCACCAAACTTAATAGAGAACAATTGGCAAAAATGTCTATTGGCGACCCTGGAGATGAGCAAGAAGAAATCCCAAAAAAGCTTCCTCTAAGAAAAGAAACTTTTAAGGATTTTATTTTCAAAGAATTTTCTGTAATTTTAGAATATCTATTTTCATTTAACACAAAAACATCTTTAAGCGATTTAAAATATCCACTGGTTTCTTTAAAGAAGACCCGCGTGTATGGGAATTTAATGAAGAATTTAAAAGAGGAAAAGAAATTCTTAAAAGTTTAAGTGTTGTCAACGATTGTGCTGAAAGAGGAATACCATTGTAAAATCACGAAGGATGAGGAGCTAAAGCAACACTTACTAAAAGTAATTTTTGAATTTATTTTGTTTTGTTATTAATTGTACTAATATTTAGTTTTTTTTTGTAATTTTTCAGGTGGTACAAAGCTACAGAAAACAATATTCCAAACATGCCGTTTTACAGTCTTTAACTAGAGATTTTGAGCTATAAAATAATTTTCTAAAATTTATTAAAAATTTTAAATTGCTTTTAAAACTTGTCATAAACTAATGAATTCTCTAATTTTGTAATACTGTGATTTAATTAGTAATTTATTATAAATAAAAGTAAAAACCAGCCTTTAAATTAATATAAAAGTTCTTTCAAATAATAAATTTTGTGGGTCATTTTCATATAGTGTAAGCAATAGTGTTAACTTAATTTTTTGGATTTTTTTTGTATTCAGATTATGTACATGAAGAATATGTTAGTAAGAATTAAATGTCTAAAATGACAATAAAGTCAAAAATTTTGAGTGGGTCAATTTAACCTCCTGGTATATTTTGGGTTAATTACAAAAAATATTTTAAATTACATTTTCTAAAAAAAAAAAAAATAATAATAGATTTAGCAATTTACACGATACACGAAATAAATTAAAGCTATTTATTATATAATTTTCATATATTTACGAATATTCTGTATGACTTGACCTTTGACCTCGTTGCGCCTCGTGTTAACGATGTCCGATTTGGCCCAAACTTGCAGGAAATACTTTTTAGACCAAGTGTCACCAAACTCCTTTAGATTCGAAAAACTAAATTTGTTCATACAAACCGCTGTCACCCTAGTCTCCATATACATCTTACCGGCCACGCCTACTTTTACCCCCACTTTTTATATAAAATTAATATTCTGGTTTTTGGTATATTTTGTTCGCTACACAAATTTTAATTTTTCAACGACCTTCTCTGGAATTTGGTATACACAATCTCTACAGTCCAGGGACGTTCGCCATATACTTCTTACCGGCCACGCCTACTTTTACGCCCACTTTTTATATACAAATCAGTTTCTGTTTTTTGGTATATTTGTTCACTACACAAATTTTAACTTTTCTCTATACCCCAGAGAAGGTCGCCATATGCTTCTTACCGACCACACCTCTTTTTACGCCCACTTTTTTAATTTATTATGGGTTTCGCTCGAATTTACTGCACAAGGTCGCCATATATTTTTATCGGCCACGCTCTCTTTTTTTAATTTTCTATATACGCTTTTAGCGTTTGTTAACATATTTTAATTTTTCAATGGACTTCTCTAAAACTTTGTGCATAAATCTCTTTACTTACTAATCTTGAGTTTACACCATTATGAAATGAATATTGTAAATCAACCTATTACAAATATACCCGTCTTGCATTTTTTATTATATGAGTTGTAACACCCCAAAATTAGTGCAGATTTATATCATGGGTGAACAGATACAGGTTGACTTCCATTGTACGATTACTCTGATGAGGTTAATTCGTACAAATATTTCCGCCTCGCATATTGGAAAAAAAAATATTACTACCCCTGTTCTTGAAACCACTATCACAAAAAATATTTCGTAAATTAAAAAATTCTTAAATCTACGAGTTTTTGCTGTTCTCTAATTTCAATAAGAATACTTTTTCTCGTTTTAATTCACATAGAAAAGGCTTTGTGAAATCAAAACAAATGCCCTTTTTTACTACTAAGTAGGTCTTAACAGATAAAAAAACTAATTGATATTTAAACTCTAATATGTTTTTTATTGAACCTTATCATTATTTTAAAAAATAGACATTAATTTAAAAAAAACGTCTACATTTTGCGTTGATTTAAAAAAAAAACTCGTAATAAGTGGTCGATGTTAATAAAACACACTTTTTGCGATGATGCTGTTCTATAACTACAATAAAAACTTTTTATTTACACAATCTATTTTCCATTATAATTTTATCAAATATAACATAGATTCTTTATGCACAAATTATTGCAAATAAAGGAATTTAAAAAAAACTTTTCATCAAATCACATATTTTTATTTTTTTGCATATGTTCGAAACAGAGTAATGCCAGTCAAATCCAATTTATTTGAATATCGAAATTTTTTTTTTGGTGATGCCTTACTTTTTAAAAATAGAAAAGTTATTTTTAATTGAATGAAATTGAAGAGCAAAAACAATTAAATGAACAAATAAGTTGTTATTTTAAAAGAAAATATTTTTCTTTATACTTTTTCTATAAACTTAAGAAAAAACATGCACAAAATACTTAAAAGTTTTTTGTGAAACTGAATAAAGAACCATATAGCATCTCGGTTTCTAGATAACATATGTTCTTAACTCAAACATATGGGTCTTAACTGAAACATAGTTTCCATTAAATAAATGAAAAAAGTGGTTTCAAGAAACCCAAAATTTCAATTTCATGTGATTTTAAATTCACTCTTATTCAAATAACAACGTTTCAAGAACAGGGCTGTACATTTATTTCCATCTCGCCTTTTGGCTATATTGGAAAGCAACCTATTACAAAATTTCCATTTCATCTTTTTCGCTATACAAATGACTTGTAAAGGTGGAAAAAGAACTATTTGCAATTGTGACTTGCACATGAAAGCATAGCATAAAGGCCATAATACGTCAAACACAAAAAGGCTTAGACCAAACAGAACCCTAGAGAACCAGATCAGACCCAAATTCTTATCGAGTCTCAATGAGAGACAATCTGAGTCGATAAATGCTAAAACACCTAAGCAAATCCAATAACGTCTTGAAGCCCAAAGATCAAGACAAGCTCTGTTAAGAGTAGCGGGAATGCCTGTATCTACTCAAGTGCATCTAGAAATCCAGCGGCTAAGACAAGCTGAGTCGAGGGAATGTGAAACTCTTGAAACGACTCAACAACGTCTTCAAGCCCAACGGATAAGAAAAGCTGACTCTAGGGAATGTTAAACTCCTGAAACGACTCTAATATCTCTAACAGAAAACTTCTATAAATTGGTTTCTTCATTGCAAGTGATGGTATAAAAAGTTTTTCCTAGACGTATCAACATAGAATCTCCCTGTTTTTCTCATAGACAATTATATATCGCCTCCTCCAGAATTGGGAGCCAGCACAATCTTTTCGTATATGCACCAGAAGGAAAAAACAGAAATGTAGTATAGCCCAAAGCTCTAGAATAACTAAAATTCATAACTTTTAGACATCATACACTCAAAATAATCCATGTATAAACATAGTTAGTTGTAATGGTAAGCAGGCGCTGAGTACTTAGTCCAGAATGACCAAATTTCCCCAAAAATTGGGGAATAATTTCATGATAAACAAATTCCAAATTTAAAAAAGGTGCACAAAAGAAATGAAGAAATTCCCCATACTACTCTCGATATCTGTCCTGCAATAAACGTATTTAAAATCTGTATTCTTTTCAATAGCATCATTACGGACGCGACGCGCTCGCGATTAAAATAAGTTGACGATAACTGCGTGTCAAACGCGTGTATGCGGACGCAACTCGCTTGAGGAACAAAGCTCAGAGAAAACTCCTATGATCAATTTTTTCTACGTATGTCCAATAATTACTATACATATAAAGGGTCCGCCATCTAACGTTTTTTTTTCAACTAGTGCTTATTTCGTGCATGGTAACACTTAGCTCATGTCTGATTTGACAGATAATTAGTTTTATCCTTCCGCTGAATGCATACGCTTGAACAACGCTGGGAAATATTGCGACATTACTTTGAAAATCATGGTAATGTTGCAGAATGTGTACGAAAATTGCGTACGGATTTTGGAAGAAGAGAAGCACCGTCAGCTCCGTATGTTCGTTATCTTGTGAAAAAAAAAGTGAAAGAAACTGGCATCCTCATCGATAAACCAAAGCGTAAAAACCCAAAAACAGTGCGTACATCCGAGAATATTGCTGCTGTGGCAGAAAGTGTGCGTGAAGCGCCATCAACATCAATTCGCCGTCGTTCTCAAGAATTGAACATTTCGGAGGCATCATTGAGACGAATTTTGTATAAAGACCTTGGTATGACGCCATACAAAGTCCAATTGGTTCAGGAGTTGAAGCCAACTGACCATCCAATGCGTTTTCGCTCCGCTAAGTGGGCCTGCGATCGACTTACAGAAGATGCCGATTTTGCCAAAAAAAATCATCTTTTCAGATGAAGCTCATTTGATCTTGGCGGGTATGTAAACAAGCAAAATTGTCGCATTTGGGGCACAGAAAACCCGCACGCATATATTGAAAAGCCGATACACCCAAAACGAGTCACTGTTTGGTGCGGATTTTGGTCCAGAGGCATAATTGGGCCATTTTTCTTTGAAAATGGGCAAGGAGTGGCCGTTACAGTCAATGGCGATCGTTATCGGGCCATGTTGAACGAATTTTTGTTCACAAAAATTGAAGAGGAGGAAATTGGCAACATTTGGTTTCAACAGGACGGCGCTACGTGCCACACAGCCGAAGCTACACTCGATGTTTTGCGCCCTGTTTTTGAATATCGCATTATCAGCCGCAGAGCTGATGTCATTTGGCCACCTCGGAGCTGCGATTTGACACCGTTGGACTATTATTTGTGGGGTGCCCTCAAAGATAAGTGTTACGCCAACAAGCCAGAGACAATTGACGCTTTAAAGGACAATATTCGTGAAGCCATTGGTGAAATGCAGCTGCACACAATCGATAATGTGCTTAAAAATTGGACCGATCGTGTGGGCTACTGCATGGCCAGCCGAGGCAGCCATTTGAATGAAATTATTAGTTTTAGTTTTTTAGTTTTAGTTAGTTTTTTTTTTATAGCATTTAAAAAAAAAAAAGTTATTTGGCGGACCCTTTACTATAAGCAGTTGCTTAAAGCAACCTCGTGGCACAATTTTTAACGTTGCATTCATTTTCGATTTTTTAAACTTCTATAAATTTGACGTCTCTGCTCAATGATGATCACTTATTGGATGAAGTAATACAATTTTTAAAAGTTCTGATTCCTTTAATTCGCAAACGATTCCATTATATTTGATGTTAACAAAATAAATAAACTAAAAAAAAAAAACTTAAAGCGGTTTCGCAGCCTATTTTTGAAGCATTTTTGCTGCAGCGTCTTATAAAAAACTTCTAAATTAAAAAATCAGAAAATTTTAAACTGAAATAAAAAATGAATTTACTCCCCAAAATACGTAAACATTGGGGAATTTTTTTTATCATGAACAAATTCCCCAATCCCGTACAAATTTTTGGTGAGAAAGTTCATTTTTTTATTGGGAATTTGTTCATTGGGGACAAAGTACTCAGCGCTTGTTAAACGTCGTGAACCTTTTTTCAAATCAAAGGTCTTTGAATGCCGGGCAAGACCGGGTAAAAACAGCTAGTAATTTATACATTTTATTTATTTATATTTATTAATACTTAATAATTTGTTTGTCTTCAAATTATTAATTTTTAATATATCTGAATAATTTATTTTTTTTAATAAAAACTATTATTTTTATTTTTAATTTCCCTTTTTTTAATCAATATATTTTTAATCATAATTTTAAATATTTCTTTCCACTTCTATTGCAATTATTTTTGGTCTGAAAATTATTTTTTTTAATTTAAAAGCATTTTCTTCAATAATAGTTTAATTTTTAATATTAAACTAAACTAATATTATATTAATTTTAATTTTTCAAAAATGGAATTTTTTTTAATAAAAAATTGTATATATTGAGTAAAAATTTGTAATTTTGCTAATTAAGCGTAAGGAACTTTATTTACAACTTTAGTATCTTTGGTGTCTTTGGCGCCCCCATTGAAATTTTCAGGCAAAAATTTTCGTAGAATATTTTAATCCTTAAATTTCCTCTTTGAAAGGACTTTTTTTGATTTACAAGTTTCAAATTGACCCTTAAAGATAGAGAGTTTAAATCTTCCACAAAAATAATCTTCATAAAATTCGACAATATAACTGACAAAAAGAATTCTCGCAGACATTAACTTACAACATGTTTTTCATTTAGTATAATGCCCCCTTCGACCAAAAAATTATAACTTTGACCCACTGTAAAAAAAACTCAGACCATCTTTATTCTACAGAAATGATCTACTCAACATGGCCTTTCAGAATTGTATGGTCGCTATTCGCTGTTCTTAATTTGTTAAACTAAAAATATTAACCAAAATTTTTAAGTTTTAATTTTTAAATAATTAGGTCTAAAAAATTTTTTTTTATTTTTTATAAACTATTTAATTTGATAATAATTTTAAATATTTTTTTTTATAAATATTATACTGCAAAAATATTACTTTTTTAAACTCTTTCTATTAACTCATACTCTCTGTCTGTCTGTCTGTCTGTTTGTCATGGGTCAACCCCATTCCCCCTTATTCAATTGAACTGAAACTTGGCCCATTGTCTTGTTGTGACTACAGATTAATTTTGGGGTCACGCATAGTCACGCACAGGCACGGAGTGATCTAAATGTCATTTGCCCTCATCCGATCGATCTGAAACTTGGTCCATACACTTGCTGTGAAAAAAAAATAACTTTGACTGAGAAATTCAAAACGGATTTCCCCTCATCCAATCAATCTGAAACTTGTCGATATACTTGCTGTAAAGAAAGATTAATTTTAAGATAGTCACACACAGTCACGCATAGTCACACACAGTCACGGAGTGACTTAAACCCCATTTCCCCTCGTCCGATCAATCTGAACTTTGTCCATAGACTTGCTGTGGTCTAAGATTAATTTTAAAATAGTCACGCATAGTCACGGAGAGTCAAAACTCATATGCATAAGGAAAGAAAGAGTTTTAATAAAAACTTTGTTTTTATTGCTTAGATTATTAATAAAAATAATTTTTTTAATAATTTTATATATTGAGTACAAAATTAATTTTTATAAATTTTGTTCCAGGTCAAAAAATTGTATAATAATGATTATGATTAATTAAATAATTTTTATTTATTAAATATACTTTTTATCGAAGTTCAGGTACGGCTTTTCATTAAAAAAATTTATTAATATTTCTGTTCACTTTAAAATAAAGAATTTTTATAGAACAAATTTTTAATGTTTTTTAATAATTTTTTTTTAATATTTATAAATTTTGTTTTTAACAATTTTTTTTTTTAAGTAAAAAATATTTTTAAAATTTATTTTCAATGTTAGGTTTATGTATTGTTGATCTTTTATTTCATTTATTTTTATTGTTCGGTTTCAGATCATGTATATATTGTTCTAATAATAGAAAAGATAATTTTCTAATGTAAGAGAAATACGGAAGTCATTTTTTTCAAAAATTCTCTATTCGAAGAATGTGTTACGCTGTGCGTATACGCATGATTAAGTATCTCTCATACGTCTACATATTAATTTTGGGAATTTTAAAACAACCAAAAACTGAGCTTTTTAGAGCAAAATGATTGAAACAACTCATCTAATTGTGAACTAAATATTGTTAGGGTGGCCAGATCAAAAAACGAAAAATTTTGGTAAATAAACATGCTTCTATCTCGATTATCAAGCATCGTATAGCAAAATGGTTAAAAAGGGGACTTTCCTTATGAATGGATCTTAATATTTCTTCTATTCTAATAACAGATAAATTATGCAATCTCTCAGATAGAAGTTAATTATTTCTATAGCGAAAACCATCATTGTTTTTTTAAAAAAATAATTACTGAGCAAAGAAATTTTTTTAATATTCAACGTTAAAACGGACTAGAAGGTGCAAAAAAATTTTTCATTGCCATAAACAGATTCCGAAACCAATATAGATGATCCTGATAATGTTTTATTGTGAATTTTAATTGATGGAAATACCTCTTCATTGCACGGTTTCTTGCCAGTGAGTTTTGAACAATCGAGCTCCTCTATTTATAATCCGTCTAAAGATCTCACACGACTTAATGCGACATGGGCCTCTCCTTTAGCAATTCGTTAAGATTCGAGATATACAACAGCATGGTTCACTGTACATTAGCATGGGCCGAAAAAATTTGTTTTGGAATTTTAAGTTGAAGTAGCGTTAATATGGTGCCTTATAGACAAATGAAATAACTGTAAAAAAATTGTATCGTTATTTCAATTTTTAACCGGGCCCCTTTGCTTTCAAAAGTCTCAAAAACGGTTTTTTCTCCAAAATTTTCAAAAATAAATCTCATATCAAAAAATAATATTGGCTAAAGTTGTAGTTCATAAGATTTCCTAAAAAAATGTCTCTTGGACTTTTTTCCTAGGTTTGATCACTTCGGAGATAATTTACTTTTAATAAAAATACCACTGTTATTTCAATTCTATGGGAATTATCATTTTTTTTTATTTCAGAGTTATGAATTAGTTTTATAGTACTTATATACTAAACAAAAATTAACCTTTTTAAATTTGTATTTTTTGTGGTACTAATGCATTCTATTTGCTTCTTTTACTTCATAATACTGCATCTTATTCTCAAATTTAGGTAAAAGATTTCTGCCTTGAAATTTGGCTCTTATGTAGCCATCTCTTGACGTCTCTCCACATACTTTCGAAGATGCTTCTGTAACCACTTTAACGCACCTTTCAACGGCCTGCGTATGACATGGAAAATTTACACTTATTTCAATCATTTTTTTCTTATGAATACAGTTTTTGAGGTATTCTTCTGAAAGTTCCATCGTCAAAGGAGGTTCGGTTAAATTGCACGCCTGCCAGTCAATTAAATCAGTGTAATCTTCTGCATTAAATAATATTACAGGTGGTTTAAAATATCTTACGTTATTCTGCAAATGTTGCCGTGCTATAAGAATTCTATTTATAGCTAATTCTCTTATATTGTCACGGCAGTCAAAAAGCATAGCCAAAAGTAAGTTTTCGGGATGAGCGAAATAGCCATTTTTTTATATGACTTTTTCAAAAATGTTTTTCACTTCACCTGAAAACTCTCTTGCTGCTTTAATGGCAGTCCAAAGGTGGATAGCACCAAATTGTAGAAATGGGTTTGTTTTAATATGAAACCATGTCGGCGCATAAACTTTCAAAATGAATCTGGTTATGATTTCAAGATTTTCTGGAGGATTATTTGTAGCGACATACAACCGCAACAGTCGGTTAGCTGTAGTTAACCATCGAGCGTGATTTAGTCGGCCAGGATTTCGTTTGGCTATATTGGCAGAACATTTTCCAGAACTGATTGCACAACAGATTTTATATAAATATTGTTGATCCGTGCTTAAATCCCGTTCGGAAACTACTGGCAGAGTTGTTATAATAGGTTGAAAAGAAACTACAGGCAAGTTTTCGCAGCCATCAAGAAGTTTCCCCAAATTTCCTGAAAAGGAGTTGGGGCCTTTTGTACCACCATCCAATTCTTGCAGCAGGTGCCTTAATGGCAACTCGTTCATATGAAGCATACAAACACTCCATTGTAATGGTCTGCCAATATGAACTTCAAGCTTTCGGAATACACCACTTTTCCAACCTGTATTTACGTTAGTTCCATCACCACCAAGAACAATCAATTTTTCAAGGCTTGTATTACATTTAATAAAGTGTGAAATCATGGCTTGAAATATTTCTTCCGCACTGCCTGAAGCTTTTAGTGAAATATGTCCAAAATATTTACTTCCAGGCTCTTCTATTATTGAAATGTGTTCCTCTTTCTCCGTCAAACGACGTCCTTCTTTATGAATTATTGTTGTGTCCTTACGACCGTCGAAGTATAATCCATGTATAAATTTATTGTCAGCGGAATGTTGAAGGGACTATCTATTTTTATTTATTTCTCTGCGTACTTTATTTTTGTCTATTATATTTGTTTTATTATTTATTGAAACAATTTTCATGTCTTCCAACACCGCTGTAGCAATTTTAGCGACGGTCCTATTCGATGAACCAGTTAAATCTGCCATCCTTGCAGTAGACGTTAAAGCCAATCTCATTTGAATCGGAGACTTATCTTTTTTCTGCCGTTTTGGACTGATAAAATCATCATCACTTGAAGCAATAGTGGACGATTCATTTGATGATAGGGATATGTTGGATTCATTCAATGACTGACTACAACTAGCACCTGGTAGAAGTTCATAACTCACATTTTCCATAGCTTCGCGTTGTTGTGTTTTTTGTTTCCTTTCTTCTTTCTTTCGCAGCTCTCTAGTTTTCACTTGATCAATTCCTCCCATCACCATCTTTCGCTCGGTGCGTTGATCTTTCAAAAATTCTCTCTCAATTTTCGGTACTTTATGACAATTTTGACACTTACATGATTCAAAATCTGCACATTTGCAATGGCATATATCAAATATTTTTAATGACGCTGTTTTAAATTTGGACAATTTTTCTTGAAGAAATGGTGTATTACGGCTTTTGAGCGGCTTAATAATATTTTGATAATTTTTATTATAAGCCAAAATCATATCCTTAATGCGATTATGAGACAGTATTGGAAGAGATGCGCGCTTCCAAATATCCTCTATCTTCCATGCAACTAAATTGGCAACTTCCCCAGATGTGGGTTGTTTGACTCTTTGACCCATAATCTGCTTTCGAACGAAATGGTAACATTTTATAACCTCTTGGTATCTTGGGAGTTGTCTGGCTTCGTTTGGGCAAATATCTTCAACGTTTCCGAAAAGTGGACACACGTCTTTAGTACGTGTTGTTACTGTAGCCATATTTTCTTTTGTATTAAATATTACGGTAAGAGTTGATTAAAAATTTGTAGTGCAGTTACAATAATATTTGATTTAAAACATAGATTGGCCGAATGAGAAGAAAAATTATTCTTCTTCTTCTGCCTATCTATGTTTTAAAATGTGGTTTTTAATTACCTGATAATACGCTATAAGAATTTTATTTAACAAAACAATATTTTAATTGTTGACGCACTGATAACAAACACTCGACTAAAATAACTACAGAAATTGTAAGACGTCTGCTTTTTTGTCGCTTCACAAATAATTTAGTAAACAGAATACCGTTATTCATATGTAGCAAACTTATAAGGAACATATTCGAGAAAAAGCAACAATGACACTCAATTCGTACAACAAATTATAAGTAAGTCGAAAATATGAAAAATAAATCGCAGTAACTTCTTTTTTCGAATTCTTAACGAAACAGTTTTGTTTTATTATTCATTTATATACGCTAGCTTTTTCAGACGTGCCTTTGAATCTTTATATATAATTTCAATATAAAAATTAAATTAAATATTGTGAAGTAATCAAAATTATTGTTATTTTTTGTTTAGTATATAAGTACTATAAAACTAATTCATAACTCTGAAATAAAAAAAAATGATAATTCCCATAGAATTGAAATAACAGTGGTATTTTTATTAAAAGTAAATTATCTCCGAAGTGATCAAACCTAGGAAAAAAGTCCAAGAGACATTTTTTTAGGAAATCTTATGAACTACAACTTTAGCCAATATTATTTTTTGATATGAGATTTATTTTTGAAAATTTTGGAGAAAAAACCGTTTTTGAGACTTTTGAAAGCAAAGGGGCCCGGTTAAAAATTGAAATAACGATACAATTTTTTTACAGTTATTTCATTTGTCTATAAGGCACCATATTAACGCTACTTCAACTTAAAAATCCAAAAATATTTTTTTTTCCTTGATTACGGCCCATGCTACTGTACATCATTGCATTTTATCGATTGTGCAGGCCTTCACTCCACATTTCTTTTTTTTTTTTTTCTATTAAACTTTTTTTGTTCGATACGCGGTCTCTATTGCACTATTAATAAAATTATAATATATTATAAAAGTATGTTTTTAAGATAATTCACAAATTTCACAATATGGTTTGCAAAGATAGTGATCATTATTACTTTCGCCCCACGTTTTAAATTTTAAATCTTACTACTATTTCCATATCAATTATAAATTCACAATCAAAGATTTTCGGGGCCATCTGTATGGGGTTATGAATCTGTTTATGGCAAGGAAAAATTAATTTATACTTTTTAGTCCGTTTTTAAAACGTTGAATATTCCATTTTTACTTAATAATTATTTCCTCATTTTAAGTCTTGTAGTAAGTGTGGTGAGTTGGAGTGTTGTGGGTTTGAATGTGTTGAGTTTAAGTGTGGTGAGTTGGAGTGTGGTGGGTTTGAATGTGTTGAGTTTGAGTGTGGTGAGTTTGAAGGTGGTGAGTTCGTATGTGATGAGTTTGAGTGTGGTGGGTTTGGGTGTGGTGGGTTTAAGTGTCGAGAGTTTGAGTGTGGTGAGTAACATCATACCACATATGACAAGAATGTAGGAAACGACTATTAACACCCTTATACCAAATTTAATTTATGTTGCTGTAAAATTAGTCGAGATAAAGCATTCCTAAAGTTGGAATTGCATGGGCGGGGCCACGCCCACACAGAAAAAGTTTTTATATAATATTGTATTGTTATCCAGTTCTGAGCTATGTCGCAAATTTCAAGTCTAGCTTGACGGGAAATTACTTCAAAATCAATTCCAAGATTCCTACGGAACATACAAACACACAAGCAGACAAGAAAGCGACCTAATAAAATCATTTTAAAAACAAAAATAAATACTGCTCAATATAGAAAACCAATTAACTTTAAATTTAAATGCGGAACTTTTTTTAATTTTTCATTCCGTAAAAACCCTATTTGAACTATTTTTATATTCAAAGAAACCATAAAGAAATTAGCCACACCGGTGCAGTCGCTAGTAGTCAACTTATACCGATATCAAGTTTCAGCGAACAAAGTATAAAGTGGGCGTAAAAGAGGGCTTGTCTAATCGAAAGCTACTTTACGACATTTTTAGGATTTTTTTATAGAGCGAAATAGAGTAATTAGGAACTTTAGATATGTCGGAACAAGTGGGCCTGGGAGAGGGCGTGGATAATTTTTGCTTCCCTGAAAACCTTACCCGCGTTATTAAAGACATTTGAAACTTATTTTTGCCAAATTGGTCTAGCCATTATCATGTGATGGGCTTAGCAACAGACAGCACTTCATTTTTATTTATATAGACTAACGGTTCGGGTCTTCCTAAACGAAAGGGTTGTTCGCTCATCCCCTAAATTGGCGAAAACACAAAACATGTTATCGTTTGAGTGTAAAAAATTCTAAGTTTAGAAATTGTATGACGGAAACTGATTGATTTGAAATGAAAATTTAAAACTCAATAGACTAGCAGAATCCAGCACTCGAAATTCGAGTGCAAATTCTAGGAAATTTAATTTTTTCATATAAAAAATACCCTAAAGGTATGTTTCTCAATTCAACTAATTTTAAATGAAGAAAACAAACACACATTAACACAAACAAATATAATAAACACACACATAGCATTGTATAATTCTATGTATGTGTTAGTAGCAACTTTAAACGATTATAACTCCAAAAAAATATTACAGACGATGAAAATCTGTAAATTTGGGTAATAGCTAAAAAGAAATACCTTTCAAATGATAATTTTTTTTTGTCAAAATCGGAGTAAAACTGTGAAACTTACATCGGTCACAAGAAATTGCCTTGCCTATTAATATCATAAATTAGAATTGGTTATAATATTGAGTTTGAGACACAGATGCAGGGTACGAAATATTCAATGCAGCTAAATTTAACATTCCTACTTGTTTTATTGAGGTTATGGTCCAAAACTAGTTAAATTTTCTGACCTAAATATTTTTTTTTTTTTAATAAATGCTGATTACAGAATTAAATTAATTGTGTATGTTAAAAATTTGTTAATAAACCTTTTACAATTATGTTCACTTAATATTCCAACACTTAATGTTTGCTAACATTCAATATGTTGTCTTTTTAATAATTTGTCATACTTTTTCTTCTTTTTTTTTTTTTTTTTTGATTTATTATTTGCTTACATTTCGGTTTAATTTTACAGTTTTTTTTTTTTTGTAATTGTCTTATTTACAATTGTCACCACCCCAGTCATTGTATCGTTTATTTATGGCAATTTCTCCTAATATTATTTCGAAATGCCATCCCCTTTACTGTTGCATTTGCTTTAGCTTTATCGTGGTTTTCGTCAATAAATCAAATTATTTCAAGTATTTTTGCAGTTCTCATTTCCACTGGTATTGAATTACATTATTTACACTTCTTTTGGCTTTTATTGCGATTATGTATGAGTGAGTGTGTAAAAATTGAAATGAAATGCGGATAATTTTTTTTATTATTATTATTATGATTATAGAACTTTTACTGGTACTTGTTACGATAATAGTGTAAGGACATGCTTACATTTCTTGTTGGTAAAGGAATCCGTAAGTAAAGGAAATCTTGTAGAAAAAATTTCGCTATTATAGATTTCTTTTTTTTATTGTCAGCTTATTTGGATTCTATTCAAAATGTGTCTTATTTATTTGTCTTGGCCAGTATTGTGAGAAAATTTGAATATTCCTTAATGAGAATTAAAACAAGTAAGAAATTTATAGTCGGCTTATACTATACGATACCGTATACCCTGAGTTTCGACAAATGGTCTTAGGTCGATCTTTGCTTAGGTCATAATTTAAGCGCCCCGGTAGGTGAGTAGGTAGCGTGCTCGCCTATCTTGCGAGGGGTCGTGGATTTGATTCCAACCAGAGGCTTTGGTCTGTCGCAGCAAAAAAAAATAAATGAACACACTCCCTCCTTCCTCCTTAAACCTATTTTAATCAATATCTGGAAGCTGTTTCATATGCCAACTATGACAAAATATGATCCTACAGTGTTGGCTTTGGTCTTGGGGGTTTAAGATTCTTATACCGTACAATTGTATTAGGTTATTAAAGTAAAACCCCCAAAGTGGTGAGTTTCTTGTGGATACAGTTAAATTCTATGGACGTTTAAAATTTTCGTTCTTTCGCCAACACTTATTGAATAGCACTCAAAAAGTAGTGCAATAGTTCTGTTGAATTGAATTCTGAATCGGATGACTCCAACAGAATTTTAAGTGGGATTTTTTCATAGAACATTTTAACCCTATATCTGCAATTTTCATGGGTTATTTAAGTTCCTTCTTCAAAAATACCAAAAAATTATCCTCTAATGTGCGTTAAATGAGTTAAAATGTTCTGCAAAGATGTTCTGCAGCCAATTTTACTAGGAGATGTCGAAGTTGAGAACTTCAGCAGGTCATGTTAAATCACATGATTATTTATCAAATGCAGCCCAGTCCATTAACAATGTCAGGTACATTTTTCTTAATTTGTGTTTTTATATCTAAATTTATATTTTAATGGTTTTTTTTTTAATATTTTAACCCCTTATCTTGTATTTTTCTGGTAATTTTTATTTTTATACCATCCACTCCAGTGCAGGGTATATATAAGTTTGTAATTCCATTTGTAATAATTAGAAAAAAAATTTTGAACCCAATAAAATATATATATTTGTGGTCCTTATAACAACCGGAGTTGATATAGCGATGTCCGTCTGTCCGTCTGTGGAAATCACGGGCAGCTAGGGTGCTCGTTGGCATAAAAAATGATTCACTGACATCCTGAGAAGTTTGCTCTTTAAAATCGTTCAAATCGGTCGATTAGGGCCCGAGATTTGAATGAAGATCTAAAAAGTCTTGAAAAAATTTAATTTTCTTTGTTGTTCTTGTCACGATCACGCCCTCAATAGGATAGCTAAGGTGATCATTTTTAGTGAGAATGATTCACCAAATTCAAGGGAAGATTTCTATTTCAAAAATCATTTAAATCGGTGGAACAGGTCCAGGGAAATCTCTAAAAAATTAAAAAAAAAATGAAAAATATGATGTTTCTATATTGTTCTTGTTGTTATTCTAAATGTTTATTGTTGTCATAGATGGACTTGTTGTTTTTGTGGTCTTTGTGGTAATAATATAATAAAAACTAACCCTTTGTACATTTTTTTATCAACTCTGGTAGAAAAATTTTAAAGTTTCCATTGTTTTGGCATCACTAAAAAAATTTGTTAGATCATTTCTGTCATTGCCGCGAGCCTGTCTGCAAAGTTTCAGATCGATTGGATCACGAGAAAGGGGTTAAATCGATCCAAAATTTTTTCGACAAGCAGACACTACGAGTTAATATAAAGGGAGTAAAAATTCACCAGCATCTAAAGCAAATAATGCTAAAATACCTAGTTGTTAATAAAAAGAAAACAATGTAAATTTAGCAAAAAAAATTTGTATGTATTAATTTATTTAAAGAGAACGTTTGATTTTTTGTGTGTAATATTTACATATACATACATACACAATTAAATAATACAAGTAATACACATAACTGCATGTTAGAAATAAATCGGTATATTATTTTATTTACATAAAATTCTGCAATATTTGGTTGTGGGGAAAATACATTTCTTTTGCATTAACAGAGTGTCACTTCATTTTGCTCAGCGTCACTATGCCACAGTAGATGGCGCCACAATTTTTGTTCTAATTAGCTTTGCAATAGTTATTTCTATTTTAACATAATGTCAATATTTTCAACTAGATATCATACAGAACAATGTTAAGAGTATACACCGGCTGGTCTTTTATTTCATATGTTTTTTCAATATTCTTTTACAAATATGAACATAAGTTTGGCATATTAACTTTTTGTTGTTTTTACAAAATAGAGTTACCGAGTTCATCAGTGAGTTTTTTGCTTTCCAAACAGTTCTACATAGTTATATAGAATTATTATTCTGCTTTACCTACAAAATATCTGATTGCGAGTACATCTAATTTTTAAAAATTGTTTATAATTACTAAAGCATTATTATTCACATAAATACAAAATTGCACTTTTTAAATTTTCCATTAAAATTTTAGAAAATATCAATTCTAAAAACTGGAACTAAAATTTCCAATTGTAAATTAGAAAATATTAATTGAATTTCAGAAAATCATATCAAAACTTCGGAAATAATAATTTTAAATTTAGAAGACATCAATTGCACCAAATTCCAAAAAAAAAAAAAACACCAAATATGTTTACAATTAAAAATGTTTACATATAAAAAAATATTGGCATTCAGGAGAAATAACTTCTTTTAACGATAATCGAATTGTTAAAAAAAGAAAAGCAAAATTATCTGTAAAATTTTTAAACGATATTCGCTATTGTTAAAATCAGCTAAACGACAACCATTTTTGTGTTGTTTATTCAATCGATAAAAACTTAAATTTTTAGGTTGAAATGTCGTCATACATAAATAAAAATCATAAAATGTGAAAATATTTTGCTTCTATTAAAAAACTTTTTTATATAAATAAAAAAATTAAATAGCATATTCAATTCATTATTTCATTTTCAAATAAATAAACAGAAATATTAGTAAAAGATAGAGATATTAAACATAAACATAAAATCATCCTGTCAACCACGAAGTAATTTGTTTTTTTCTATTCTTCTTTGTGTTTTTCACTTATTTTGACAGAGATGCCACTCTTTTACAATTTAAATAAATAGAAAAATAGATTTGTCGACTGTCGTTAAGATGTATGTACTTAGTGAATCACTTAATCCTTAGTGCAAACAACAGTAGTTGTCGATATATTTTGCGGTTGTCGGATCGTTGAAATTTACAGAATCGGACTAGAGAAAACTTTAATTTAAATTCAATGAATTTTAGAAACCCTCAAATGATATTTAAGAATTGCGAACATAAAAATTGTTACATAAATAAACGCAATTTGATGAGAATGTTATTTATATATAAATTTTCACAATTTTTTTTGGATGAATATTTGAAGTTCTGCAGAAAATAAAGATAACAAATTAATTATTTATTATTATAAATTTATTCCCTATGTTTTCCAAATATGGCAATATTTTAATAAAAAAGTTGAGAGAACTTTTCTTTTTTGGTTATTATTTTGTTACTCCATCCGACCTATATAGCCGCAATAACAAAATATTTCGCCAGTTAAAAGAAACTATACAGCCATATCCTATTAGCACGATTTAATGCATATAGCCACCCTACACAACCATTACCTTTGCAATTGAGGTTAGGGCGAGCTATTTAATTAGCAAAAACTAAATTAAACGAGAAGTTATGTCATATAACCGGAAACGCATGCATATAGGAAACGCATGCATATATTTCCAATATTTTGTTTACATTTATTATCAATACTCAAACCGAGGTGGAGGGTATCAAAGATTCGGCACAGCCGAATTTAACATTCTTACTTGTTTTTTTTAAATTGGCAAAAGTTTTTAATTTACAGATTTATTTGTACTAGCAGAGCCCAGCTCTCGAGTGCAAATGCTGGGAAATTTTGTTTTTGTGTTCAATTTATTTTTTTCAATGTTTTTTTAATCTATTTAATCCATTAAATTTATTTCATTACAAATATTTGTTGAACACACAGAAATAAGAGCCTTAAGGTATTTGAACCACCTTGTATGCCACCTAAAGGTATGCTAATTTTAAGTAATTCACAATGCAACACAGGGCGTGTGATATGCAATTATTATAATGAAATTCGAATCCGTTATTGTCGTTATTGGTTTATGTCCAAAATTATTTTTCAATTCAACACAGGGCTTTTCATATACAACTTTTGCAAACACATTAACAAATTTATTAAACACACACACAGAATTGTATAACTTTATGTATGTGTTAGTAGCAACTTTAAATTAATTTTAATCCAAAAAAAAATGTTCCAGACGGTGCAAATCTGTGAATCTGGTGGACTGCTAAAAAGAAATACGTTTTAAATGAGGTATGATTTGTCAAAATCGGTTTAAAACAGACAAGGTTACATCGGTCGCAGGAAATCGCTTTGCCTATTAATATTACAGATGTAGTTTTCGAAACAAATTAAATTATTAATTATCAATTTATTTTATTCATCACTATCATCAGCATCTGGCATTTTAGCCCCTTTTTTTCTTTTCTTGGGAGAAGCGTATCACAAACATAACAAAAACTATTAATATCGAGTTTGCGAGCTTTCATTTTTCACTATTTTCACAATTTTAATGTTAAAACGAAATGCGATTGACGCTTTTGCCGAAAAATTAATATGAATATCAAAATTTTGTATTCATATTATTTTCTATTTTTCGCTTACTTTCTTTGCGAAAAATATTATAATTATCGCAGGTCGAAATTACAAAATCGTACATTTTATACAATTTTCTGATGAAATTTTCGTCCTCGACAACCCGAAATGAAATTTGCTGCATAACCTATTCTCAGAACATATTAACCCTTTAAACACACGTTTTTGGGTTTTTTTAATTTCTTGAAAAGGGGATTAAAAGTACTCATGAAAATTGCGGATATAGAGTTAAAATATTCTACGAATATTCTGGACATACGCCAATTTTCTCCAATTTCAATAGTGATCGTTCTATGGCCAACAAAAACTTATACTTCATTACACAATTTTTTCGACCCGTAGTTTGATTACAAAGCTGCCATGGGCACACAGACAGACAGATGGACGGACGAATGGAAAGAGAGAGAGGCATAAGTCTCTTGTGTTTAACGTGAGTACCTGTCGCATTGACATAATGTCACGATGCTCTGAACACTGGATCGGAATATGCTCCGACCATCGCCCCATCGTTTAGTAAAACTTCACTTTGGTACCAGTTTTAAGATTTGTGCATATCATACTATTCTATGGCACACAGTAACCGGTTTAATGCCCAACTACACATTAGAATTTAAGCCACAATCACTAGTAACTCCCCAAGGAGCTTTTCCCATCATCAGACTGGAATATTATTTCAGCGTGATACCAGAATAAAGTCTCTGATCAGATCTTCGTAGCAAACTACTAAGGATCAAGCTACAAAATGCTCAAGGTTGGTGGCTCTTTGGCTCAGTCAAATTGTTATCCTACTCAATTACGACACCTCGAAAAACCTCGCAAGCGAACACGCTAAGTGTTTAAGGTGCCCCATTGTACCTAGCGCCCCACTGACATCCCAAAACTACATTCGTCAGTACTACTCCTAACTCCCTTAAATCCCTAATATCCGAATATTCCTCACATTCCGTCAAAACATGTTTCCTGTCCTCCAGTCCATTCGCATAGTCACAGTCCGGTGTCGTACTCAGGCGCTGCTTATATAAAAAAAATTGAGCGAGCCATATTCTGTTAGCAAGAAGCCAAAACTTAGGCCAAAGCCAAAGTCCGGGCAACTCAAAACACACTTTACATCAGGTATAAATCCATATGCAACCCTACACTTGTCACTGTCATTCCACCGAATTTGCCACCTAACGACAACATATTAATTTGAGAATGCATTGAGCTCTCTATCGCTTCTACCTACCAGATCTGCGTCGCTCTGTCATTCCTTATTTTTTTATATAATTGCGGTGGGTTATCTTCTAAAGGTAGAATGATATTATTCATTATGTGAGATTCAGCTCACTAGCCGCATTCCTAATTCCTCGACCACTCTCCCTGACAGGTATTAATTCACGGGACTGCTTAGCTCTTTAAGCTACTCCTGTATTTTGAGTTATAGATGCTCTTATTATTTTCCGCATATTCTCTTCCATGCATAGCTTTTAGTTGATAGTGCTTATAAAATAGCAAACCGAATTCCAATTTTGCTCTGATCTCAGTATTATATCCAGTTATTATGTGCACGGGGTCTATATTTTGACCAATTTCATTGTTTACTATGATTCTGTATTTCTCAGTGGTGAATCGTTATGTCGGTTTTAAATTTGGTAGCTTCTGAACCCTCCGTGACTGTTTAGAAATTGTTTCAAATTATAATTAACTCCGCACTCCTTGAGATGTATCCACTTAATAATATTTGGTAATAGTTTAAAATGCCACCTTCCTTTGGGTGTATTTTTCCACATTCTTTGTCACTGGTTTATTGTTTAATTTTTTTCAATGCACCTCCTCTCTTGTGCAACAAACGGGCGCGCAAGCTAATAGAACTATCCTTTGGCAGGATAGTGCTTTGCGAAAAACAACAGCAGACATAACCGATTAGTACTACACTGATGCACTAGCGACCAACAGCCCACCGTATATGCAAACAACGGCACGCTGGATGAGGTCCCAGTTACTACTATGGTCACGTCTGACTTTACCAAAAACACTAGTAAACCTCTCCCTTACACGGTTCAGTTGAACATTAAATTTCTTCTTTTCTCCCTGGGATATCCAAAGTATCTGATCACAGTCGTATACTTCAGGCTAGCCACATCAGTCCTGACGATTGGATGTCGACTTAGTGATAATCTGTCTTTCAGCAGCATTTTCACTGCCTTGTTTACCGCCACGCTAATACCTGCACCTTAACCACCATTTCTCTCCAGCTCAGTATGAGAATGGCCATTAAGATGATTAATTATATATGCTCAAATTATGTACGTAGGTGGAAGCTGTGACTTCAGAGAATCCATCACGAGATTCCATATAAATGGGCCATGCGGACAACCAGCAATGCATGACCTCCTATCCGATGAACGACTTTGCCAAAGTTTGACCTCCTGACTGTCAATATCCTGCAATCTATTCAAAATACTATAACCGGAGATATAGGCAAATTCCCTATTACGATTTACGATTTACGATTTATGATGTTGTCGGGTTGAGTGTTATTCCCTCCTGCACTGCGACCAAGTAGATCTATTGTGCACCCTCTTTCAGATTCTTGTTCTCTTCTGTCTTATTAGTTCATTACAGCGTTTAGGAACTTGATGATATCCTTCACCCCCAATGTTTTGTATTATTTCAGATTCGCCAAAAAGTTTGTGCCTTAGATATGCAAACGCTGGACATTTTGCGAGTATATGCTCCATGGTTTCATCATCCTCCAGGCAGTATCTGCACGTTTAATTTTCAGCCAAATTCATTTGGTATAGGATGTAGTTGCACGCATAATATCCTGTGAGTGCTCCAAATAGGAGTCTTAGATTGGATCTGTTCAATATTTTAGGCATCTCTGCTCCTTTTTTCGCTTCGATGCAAGAATTTTTTTGAGTGTTGAAGTAGTAATTGTTCATTCCAATACTACACTGATTCGTCTTTAATCCATCTGTCGATTTTCACGGTCATGTCTTTTCTGGTGAATCCGAATTGAGGGTTTGGACCAATAAATGGTCTTTCCACTCCTCGTCTTGCCTGTTCATCGGCTTTCTCATTTATATCCTTTGTGACCTGGTACCCATATAAGCGTCACTTTATTAAGTTCAGCCAGTTTATTTAGAGCTGTATGGCTTTCAAGTACGGATTTATGGCGGTATACCGATTTGTCCAGTGCTTTTAGAACAGCCTGGCTATCTGACATTAGATTTATCTTCGTCCCAATAGTTTAGCAGTAGCAGCTAATCTCTGAATTTTGGATAATTTTAAACGTGCTCCAGTCTGGTTTGTCTTCTGCCACCATATAACTGAGCCGTATAAAATACCCGGAAGGATCATTTGCTTATGTATCCACAATGACATTTTGGGGTTTCGACCCCACGATCTGCCTAGAAGTTGTTTGCTGGCCCATATTGACTTTATAGCCTTATTCGTTATTGCCTCAAATTCCCCCTTAAAGTCAACAGAAATAATCAGGACATACTTGCTGATACTTTGACCTACACAACTCCTGATATGGTGGCAAACATCATCAATACTTTTGCCCTTACGAAAGAAGAACTGCCACTCGCATGTACCATCACTGTAACCTTCCTGAAGCCGATTCACCTTGATCCTTTCCAGCACTTTTCCAAGTACCAGAATCACCGATAAGATCTGATGCACTGATAAGATCTAACTAGTATTACTCCCATCTCTATCAATCAATACTTTTGCTCTTACGAAAGCCGAACTGCCAGTCGCATGTACCATCGCTGTAACCTTCCTGAAACCGCTTCACCCTAATCCTTTTCGGCACTTTTCCAAGCACCAGAAGCAGATCTAGGATTATTCCTATCTCTATCAGATGACTTCCATTCGCATGGAAAGTAGGTCTCGCTAACGCATCTCCCTTACGATTTACGATGTCGTCGGATTGAGTGTTATTCCCTCCTGCACTGCGACCAAGTAGATCTATTGTGCACCCTCTTTCAGATTCTTGTTCTCTCCTGTCTTATTAGTTCATTACAGCGTTTAGGAACTTGATGATATCCTTCACCGCCAATGTTTTGTATGCCTCCTACCTGATTTCAGATTCGTTTGTGCTTTAGATGCGCAAACGCTTGACACTTTGCCAGTAACGCATCTGCCATAGACTGACACCAACTATTCAGGAATGACTTTACAGATGCGTTTACACATCTCTCCAGTCGGACTGTCAATACCGGTGTATTTTGTACTGCTGATCTGGCACCTACCTCAAAACTCTACAAGGTTGGAAGAGCTGTATCAACCCCACTAACAGGCTGCATATTCCGTCCTAGGAAAGAATTCTCCTAATATAAGATTGACGTGCTCCCTCCATGCCGACAGACAGACAGACAGAATTTTGTTTAAGCCTAGTTCCGCGAAGCCGAGTGGCTTGTCTGCAGATCCTAATTTTTTGGGTCCATGGTTAAGCCGGATTTGGCTAGTTTTTTGCAGCGACAGACCAAAGCCTCTACTCACCTACCGGGGCGCTTAATTAATTCTGACTCGATTGTTACAATAATGAGTGCGCCGAGTTCAAATATTTTTGCTAGTTACAAACATCAGCATAAACTCACATAACACCACATAGTGGTGTGGGTAATAAATATTTAAAATTAACAATTTTGTAAACAATTTACATCCCATATAAAGTAGATCATAAATTATTTTATTATTATTTCAAACAAATTAAAAGGGTTTCTTTCTTTTATGTTTTGCAATAAAACTTTTACGACATAAAAATATAAGCCAATTACAAAGGACTCAAAAAGCGAAGCAAATGTTGTGTAAAATCTAAAGAAAAGCAAAAACCAACAACATTATAAATCCTTGCTGAAGTAGCAAAATAAAATATAAATAGCTATTTAACATTTTATGATTTTCGATATAGATCCGCAAAATGGTAAAACATATCAAAGTTTTACTACGATTTGTACTGTGCACAAAAATCTATAATAAATAAATAAATTCTTATGAAGCAATTTGCATTAGTTACTTTTTTTTTATATTATTTTTTAAGCCATTTAAAATAGACATTTTAACATAAATAAGCTTTTAACTTAACAACAATATGCTGAGCATAAAGTTACGAATATTGCATATTTATGGCCAAGAAGGAATGTAATTTCCTTAAAAATATTTAAAGAGCTTTTAGCCCTTTTACACACCTAACAAAGACATAATTTCTTAAAGGCTCTTAAAGGTTGTACTCGTATGTGTAAGAAATAAATAGAAAAAAAACATCCCACAGAACAGTAGTTCATTTGTATGACAAAGAGAGAGAGAGGGAGATTACGAGAGAGTAGATTTCAATTAGAAAGAAAAAAGTAGTTTTCCTTTCTTACTTTCCTAAATAAACTTTAAAGTTAATACTGTCTCCTAAGTGGATTTTTCTTGCTATTTTATTTTTTTTGTTATTTGTTAAGTTAAAATATCAACTTTAAGTAGATTTACTGGGACAAGTTTCTAATATGCTACAATGGAAACATCCACTAAACTTAAATTACTTGTTTAAATGTTTACGGAAGATTTCAAAGGGCAAAGCAATTTAGCTTACACTCAACAAAGATTTTTAAGGGGTGGATAAAAAAAAATAATAATTCAGACTGAAATACTGGAAAAATGTGGATAAAGGCTTAAAGGCGCTCATATTTAAATTTTTTTATGATAGCCAGACAGCACTTCTCCAGATATATACATCGAGACTTTCACTGGAATATATTGATATCCTTCAACAGCTATATATTCGAAACAGAGTAAGTTTATTCTGGAATCCTGGTTATCGTGGACTGGAGGAAAATTATATCGCACACAAATTGGTCTACCATAATATCTTAAATTGGGGAGACTGAATATATGACAGATTACGAGTTTGAAGCAATTCGGAGGCTTCTTTGCAATCCCCATGTCTCTCGTGGTATATATTTCTTTCACAAACAGAAGTATATACCAGAATTTTCCAACAGGGTCCTTTACGAGCTACTGTAAAATTAAACTACCACTTAAATAAAATTAACCTGACAATATCGGCTTTATATGCTTCAGGGCCTATTATCAGTAACCTAGTTATCAGTAACCATCACGGTGTGATAGAAGATAACATGTCATCTTGAGCTTTCAGCCGGGTCAAAGCCTCTACGATTATAAGTGAATGACATTTTTATGAATTTTGCGTCGGCAAATATGGAAATGTTCGTATGTTCAAAAAATGACCAATCATGAACATATTTCGTATAGTTACTTATTTTTATCAGAAAGTGATTCTGATTCGATTGGTATCTGTAATATTAATAGCCTTGGCGATTTCTTGTGACCGATATTTTGTTCTACCATTTTATTCCGATTTTACCCAAACGTATATTATTTGAAACGTATTTCCTTTTAGCTATTTTCCAGATTTACAGATTTTTAAATTTTGGACTTTATTTTGAGAAAATTGCATTTAAAGTTGCTACTAACACATACATAAAATTATACATATGCTATGTGTGTATTTATTAAATTTGTTAATGCGTTTGTTAATGTGTTTGTTAATGAGTTGGTTACCTTCACTCACAATAATAATAAACCATAAAAGTGTTGGTTTGTGAATTGGCTAAGTTGAAAAATAAAGCTGCCTAGAAATTGCACTCGAATTTCGAGCGCTGGAATCAGCTAGTAATAAAATCTAAGTTATGCAAAATATTTTTGGTGGTTACAAATATCAGCACAATCTCATTACATCCTGACGGCAGTGTGGTATATGGTATAAAAATGTGATCTTTCCATTTTTAGGTTGGAGTTTCGCGAAAACTTTTTTGAAATCCAGGTTCGAATTCTGCGCCTCAAAGATCTTTAATAAAGTATACTCTTATGCTAGGTTCTTAAAAATGTTTGCCTGTCTCAAAATAGTCTTCTTTAAGCTTTACACACTTTTCAATAGCTGAGAACCATTTAGCTTCTCGAAATAACGCTCATATTTGTTCCTCTGATTTTGTTCTCCTGTGAGCAAACGTAGCATACATCTTTCACAGCTTTCTCTGATATAAATTTTCATTAAACATATCATGTAGAAAATTTTTGAGAAATCCCACATCGAGCATATACAAATACGATTTCTGACGTAGCCACCTCCACTTCTTAGACCATTGCGATGTTCGCCTTGTGAGTTCATTCTTTCATTTTCAAATTCTGACACCCAATATTTATGTTTCTGTTTTAAGCGAAGCAGTAGACTTTGTTAGACTAGAATTCAGCTCGGCTTTGGACTGGAACTTTTCAAATGAAGCGGGTAGTACGAAATTAAACTAGGGCAGTAGTAATGACTTCACTTATCGCAGACAGAATATTTCCCGTGGTAATATCTAAAGAACAGTATTACTCATCCCACAATCCTACGATGCTCTAACGAGTCAATGGAGTTGGATATCCAATTGTCATTAATGGCCACTAAATTACTTTATACACGATCCAATAACTTTATATTTAATTTTCGAATGGAGTAGATGATATAGAAGTAAGGAAGTCAGAAGGAGGATTAAAATGATAGCTCCGGATAGCCTTAAATCGGATTTTACCAGTTATTTCCCAACATTTTCCAGTAGCTTTACTAATGTAACTATTACAGTATGAAATAACTTGAGTCAACAAGACTTAGATCTCTCGGCAATTCGTAATATAATCAGATCCTAGACGGGTGAAATGCTTGGACAGTTTTGTAATGATGTTAATAGTGCCAGTTCAACCAAAATGCTCGAAACTAGAATAAAACTTCCTATTACCGATCAAAAATTAACTGGCGTCTTCTAAAACCAGTGCAAATCAATGTTACTGGATCCAAAATTGCTTTGACTAAACTAATTTTGGGTTAATGCGCTCAAGCATATAGCTTCCACCCCGTCCAAAGCTGTTACTGATGTCAATAAGTCAGGTGACTAATATTTTTCTCAAGGCACCAATAAAATTAACTTCCATGAGACACTGTACTCCCTGGAATTTTGAGTTTCTTTAGCGTTTCTTTTCTTATTTGCGCTCATTTCGTTTTCAAGGATGCACTGCATTTAATGTCGGTATGTGAATATTGCATATTGATTTAAAACACCCGAGTTCCATATATTTTTAACTTAGTCTTTTTCAGTTCATTTGGACTACTTTTTGAATGCAACTCAATCAAATGGCCGCTTCTTTTGGCCCCGCTTCTTTTGTGCCACTCTTTCTGCATTTTCCATAACTTTTTCGATTAGCTCGCACGTGTAGTGATGATTTTGGCACAAATGTTTGCCCTGGGCTGGTGTCATAAATAACTCCGTAAAAAGAATTCTCTAGGCATCAGATCTGGAATTCTGGATGGCCAATCAGTATAGCCATTTTTTATATCACACGCTCAGGGAAATTTTATTGCATAAACTGCATTGTTTGCTTTACAATATAGAATGGTGTACCATCTAGTTGATACCAGTAACCGTCCAGACCTTCTTCAAGCATATTCGTGCAGATATAATGAGTCAACATCCACCGGTATCGTTTCCCATTGAAACTTTCGCCTTCTCTGAAAAAATGGCCCAATGATCGTTTTGAAACAAATGCTAGCCAACAATGTCACTTTTTGGTCATGGATTGGTATTTCCTGGATCTCTTGTGGATTCTCCTTACCCCAAATGCGCCAAGTTTTTTGTTAACGCCATCACAGAGTTTGGAATGAGCCTCGTCGGTCATCAAAATTTGCTTCCAAAAATTAGATTGAGTGTCAACCATTTGAGCGACTTAGGCAGTCTGTGAAGTCAAATGCATTCTATACGGAAACAAATGAAAATCGTCATTCAAACTGTGCCGCAAAATGGTTCTACTAACTCCAAAATGCTGAGTTTGCAATACGACTCATTTGGGTTCTCGGCAACACTCTCTCCTACCGTTTAAACCAGTTCATTGGAACGTCTCTACCAAATTTGACACTAAACAACGAATAGTGTTGTCAGACGGTGCCACGAAATTTTCGACGATATGCACGTAGATTTAACACAACTGAACGACTATTTTTAATTTAGAGCATCAGTAATTCGGCAAGTTATTTTTGGTGTAAAGCGATGCTTGGTAAAAATTGTAATGAATTGAAGTTTCAAAAACATGTGTTCTTAAGTCAATTGGTTGACAAATGTCAAAGTTATTAAATGTTGCCATACCGATATATAAGATGAAGTACCCTGAACTTAATTTGTTTAGGTTTCCTATTCTCTGGAATTTGAAATTTATTTATAGCTACTTCCAGTTTCTATATAGTAAGACTAATATTACCACAGAGGTGCCAATAGAGGATGTGAGCCTCGGCTCCAATCTCCAGGTCGAACCAAACATTTTGTTAGGTGAATAATAGGCGTTATATGCTTTCATGATTCTCTCCTCAGAAACATTGCTTGTGTTAAGAGGCGAATTTGAAATATCATATTCCTGTTTCCTTAAGATGGATACCCAATAAACTGTTGCCATTTTACTAAATATATCGAATCTTATTGCAATAATAAAACGCCACAAGTAAGATGGAGTTCTAAACCGGTGCAGTAGTTACTTTACTTCAGTTTTTACTGCAAATTTAATTTACTCCAAATTTATATTTCATAATATTATATCTGTTTTCATATGTCACGTCAAAAAAATAACCTAAATTAACCTAGTTTTATTTATGAAATATTGAAAAATTATCGTAGCACTATGTATATAAAACCGAATTATTTGGCAATGGCCAGAGTAATTTAAATTTTTCTGTAGTATCGAACAAAATAAAATAGATTAGGATTAAATAATCAACATCGTACGTTTTCCTACGACGATCATGTTAATGTTCTTTAAATTCACCTACAAAATTCTTTATGTGCATTTATAAAAGAAAAGAATAATAAAATTTCTTTCTTCCTTTGGCCAGCATTTAGAAAGCATCATGTTGTTTTTTCGTATAATTAAATTCAATATTAGCACAGTTGCATTATGAAGCCCGACAATAAAAATGAAACTGAAAAAATACGCTGAATACAAAAGAAGAGCATAAGAAAAAAGTTTAACAAAAAAAAACTTTTGTTAGATTAAACTCTTTTTTTAATTGAAATAAAAACAGTTATTTTTTAATACTATTTCTATAGGGCAAACAAATGCAGTACGTTGTTTTGATCTTTAGAAAATAGGTTTTGGGAAAGAGGAAAGTACTTAGTGCAGCTAGATCCACTGACAAAATAATTATCTTTGTAATGCGTTGTGCTATCAACACTATTATAATTTTGAAATATGCGACAATGAGATTGTTAAAATATCTTGGTTGAGCGTGTTGTTCATAGTTTGTCTTCTGCATCCCAACCTTTAAAAGTGTTGGCCTATAATTAGAGGAAAATGGATGACAAACATTGATGTCATCTGCAAAAAAAAAGGAGATAAGATTGATGACTTGAAAGACAAATAAAAGAGAAGAAGAAATTACAGAATTTTTAAAAAATTTTTGTAAGGAATCCCCTCAATAATGTTTCTGAAAAAGCTCAATATAACATGATATTTAGGGGCTAAGAAAAGCTACTCAAAAACGGCCTTTTTTTGTTTTTTGCACATTGATCATATTTGATCCAAAGAAACCATAAACTAATTATGAAATTTTATGAAAGGTGTTTGCAAGGAAAGAATATAAAAAAAAACAATTTATACAAAAATTTTTTCATAGTTTTGAAAATTTAGTAGAAGGGTTTTCTAATTTTATTTGTTTTATATATTTATTATAAATTATATATCGTTTGAAAGGTATTTAAATAATAAAATATTATGTTTTTAGTATTTAATTAAAACTGAAATAATTAAAAGTTATAAAGCTGGACTGAAGACCCTTTCTCGAATCTCTTAATATAGGATAACGTATGGTCGAGCTAGAGTGATCATAATTTTTGTACCACTCTGTGCTTACTAAAAAAAATTTAACCTATATTATTATACCGATCGATTCAGAATCACTTTCTGAGTCGATTTAGCGATGTCCGTCCATCCGGCCATCTGTCTGAGTGCCATGTGACCCTTGTATTCAAACTACAGGTCGCAAATATATTTTAATGACATTTGGTATATAGGCTTTTATCGACCATAGGACCAACGCTATTGAAATTGGTGAAAATTGCTGCATGTTCAGACCTAGTCCCCATACAAATTACCCCTATGAAATCGACTTAAATTGCATTAACATACAAATTATTATGAAGATCTCTAGTCCGGTCAATTTAGACATAAAAATAGTGGTCAAATAACAAAAATTCCGACAGAGCCAAATTTTGGTGGAGACCTAGGGTTTACCCTAAAAAATAAAAATTTAAAAGTCCCCATCAATCCCATGTGAGCTCAGAAAGTTATTCGGGGTCAAAGGTCAAAATTTCAGGTTTTTTCGATTTTTCTTGAAAACGGTAAGTTTTATTACCAAAGTTGTAGATCTTAAAATTCTCTATAAAAATGGTCTTAATGATTTTTTCTCTATGTATCACCGTTCCTGAGATATAACGATTGTAAGAGTCATATTCTACATAATATGCACGTATTTGCCACATATGTAAATACATATTCAGATGCTCAAGCAAGCAAAAATACCTACTTGTGTCTCTTTTATGTACAAACTATATACTATACTAGCTGGACCCGGCAAACGTTGTTTTGCCCTCAATGAATTTTGTATTTTAGTTAGAATCTGTATATACCTATATAAAATGTTTGACAAAGATCTCCAGATAATAAAATGAGAGCTCCACCAAAAAGTCTTTCTTTCAAATCTTTTAAAGTTCAATGTTATGCTTCTAAGGAATGTTTGCGAGCCATGGTACATTCATCCCAAATAATAATACTGCATTTTTGCAGAACTTTTGCCATACCGGAATATTTTTTGATATTACAGACGGCATTCTCATTTGTTTGTACGACCACAATAATGCAATAATGTAGCGGCTTTTCTTTCCTTTTTGGTTAGAATATTTATATATAAAAACGATTATGAATTTTGTAACTTATAAAATTATATAAATTTGACAACTCATTATTTTTCGAACGACAGCGCCATCTACCGGGTCCAATAAAAAAATGTTTGACATCATTTAACATACATATATGTACATTCTTAGTTTCATTAAAATCGCACCATAACTAAGAATATTCGAAATAATTTACCCCAGCGCCACCTATCGGGTCCATTTATACATACGAAAATTTCTTATGACGAAAGATACATACATTCTGAATTGCAGTCAAATCGCGCCGAAATAAGAATTTTGTTTTAACTTGACCCCAACGCCAGCTAGAGGGTTAAAACTAAAAAACGCAGAAGAGCTCGAACCGAACCTATGGTGGAAATCCTACTTCGACAGCTCTTATGGTTCCGGAGATCATTCTTTACAAAAAAATGCACCAATGTGTTGTTGGTGTGTTGTCGTTCTTATACCTGCTTCTTTTAGTGTTAAACGTTCTGTTCGGGTGAATATACGTATTTATTATAAGCGTCTACTATTAGAGTTTGTGCTGATCAATATTTAAAAAAAAATTTCACAATTTTGTTTTATTTGCAATACACTTTTGACTGAAGATGAAACCGTCGTGGAATGCCGACTTTAATCGCTGCAAGTGTTGCGAGAAATGATGAGTTTACTGAGTATTTAAGAAGTGAAAAGTCCGTTACAATCCACGTGGATTGCAGAAAAGCGTACACCCGGAAAAGTTCAATCTCTGCAGCAAAATGACAATAAAGAAGCCAGTACTTCAAAAGTAAGTCCACCTCGTACTAGAGCGCGAGTAAGCGAGTAGCACTGTAAAAGTTCATGAAGAATAAGTACCAATAGATCCTGCATTATTATTTCAAAGTATGACTTTTGAGGATGAAATTGAACAGTGTTTCGCTTATGAATCAGCACCTTACCCGTTATCGGGCTTCGGTGCAGCTGGGATGCGTAAAACAGCAAAGTCAGCCATATACGATTGCTTTCAATCAATCAATGTTGAGGTTGATCGTACTTACGCTGCTTACATCATCGATGGAGGATATCTACTACATCAAGTTGTGTGGATCGAGAAGAAACCTTCAACGTTATTTTTGAAATATATATTCAGTATTTACGTAGACATTATGGTCATACAGTGACGATAGTATTTGATGGCTATAGTAACACAACAAACAATATTAAAGCTGCAGAACGACGTCGTCGAACTACTAAAACATCCTCGAGTTCCGACATGATTTTTGATGAATTTATGACAGTTCCACCAAACCAACAACAATTTTTTGCTAGCAGTAATAATAAATCTCGTTTCATTTCCATGTTAAGTGACAAATTGACAGCTGAAAATATTGAAGTGAAACAAGCTCAGAATGACGCAGATGTCCTCATAATTGAAATAGCAATAGAAAAATTTAATGCAACAAACACAACAATTGTAGTGGTTGAAGATGTTGATTTGTTGGTACTACTTACTGCAAGGACTCCAATTGATAAATTTACTTACTTTTTGAAACCTGGAAAGGCTCAACAGCGAACAGAAATATATTCTTCAAAAGTTTATCCGCTTATCCAAAATGCCAAAACTATATTTTATTTTTACATGCGATAACTGGTTGTGATACTACATCGGCATTGTACGGAAGGGGCAATTATTAAAATTATTTGAAAGAAACGATTTAATTGACTGCGCAAAAGTATTTACGGAAATTGATTCTTAGCTTCAAACAATAATTACGAAAGGAATTCGCTTTCTTCTTGCTGTTTATGGAGCTCCAAAAAAATAGATTGCATTGATAAGAACAGATATTTAACCTTTGCCAAAAATACACGTACAACTTTGGGTGAAACACAAAATATGTCTTTTTAGTGGATTCTAAAAAAGCTACTCTTATAACACAAAGAGGGTTACAACTGTATTTTTGTTTTGCGAAAGACTAGAAAAATCGATGTAAGATTTTTACAGTGGATAGATATGACCACTGTGTATCGTTTTCTTGCAAAAAGTGAAAATTTAAAAATTTTGAGTCGACTCACTTTAGAGTTACAGGTGCGATATCTGGAGTTATTTTTATATGGGTCAAAATATATATAAACCAAGTTTGAAAAAGGTCTCTGCAATATTTTTATTTTTCGATAGATTCAAATGAAGATTGGAAATCAGCTTTATATGAGGACTATGACTAAAAATGGTTATACACGGTTTATTTTTGTACTACTAATTAGTTGGTATAAAAGACGCACATACACTAAATTTTATAGACATCTACTTATATAATAATCTTATAACCATTTTAGCCTTGTTACTTCTACAGTGGCTAAGTCAGAACATGCACCGATTGTTACTGTCGATAAAAGCTTGTATACCACATTTCATCCAAATATATTTTGCGACCTAAAGTTTGATTGCAAGACACACAGACAGAGAGACGGTCGGACGGACGGAAAACGCTAAATCGATTTAGAAAAACAATTTCGAGTCGATCCGTATATTGAACGATGGGGCTAGGTCATATGTATTTGGTGTTTAGAAACATCAGCACAAACTCAATATACCCTCACCACATAGTGGTATAGGGTATAAAGATCGTTGCCCTGTAAAATTTTGATTTTGGGATTTAACTTATATTCGCATTCATGGCTCTTTATATATACTAGCAGATTCCAGCGCTCGAAATTCGAGTGCAATTTCTAGGCAGCTTTATTTTTCAACTTAGTCAATTCACAAACCAACACATTTATGGTTTATTATTATTGTGAATGAAGATAACAAACTCATTAACAAACACATTAACAAATTTAATAAAACACACATTTACTCAAAATAAAGGAAAAAATTAAAAAATCTGCAAATCTGCAAAACAGCTAAAAAGAAGTACCTTTCAAATAATATACGTTTGGTCAAAATCGGGATAAAACGGTAGAACAAAACATCGGTCACAAGAAATCGCCTAGCCTATTAATATTATAGAATTTTTTTTTTCAATTTTATTGTAAAAGCTAACAATTAAAAATCTTTCTCCGGTAAATATTTGGATTTGGCACTTAAGCTACTTCTGCAATCATGGCTCTATATCTATAACATTAATAGCCAACCGATGTAATTATTTTTATTCACAACCGATTTTGACCAAAACTAACCCATTTGAAAGGTATTTCTTTTTAGCTTTCCACCAGATTTACGAATTTGCACCGTCTGGAACATTTTTTTGGAGTAATGCTCATTTAAAGGCATTGTGACATTTATTATAAATATCAAAATCCCTGTGTTGAATGGTAAATTGGCTAAAATTGATTAGCATACCTTTTGGGCTCTCATAAAATTATTTGTTAAATGAGAAAATAAAATTTCCTAGAATTTGCACTCGAATTTCGAGGGCTAGGCTCTGCTTGTATATATTATTTTCCAATAATATTTTAAAATATTTTTCCTCAAAAATTTTGAGTTTTGCACTTAAGCCATTTTCGCGATCATGGCTCTCTATATATAAGTAATATTTTGCAATACTATTGTAAATTTAGTAATTAAAGAAATGTTTGTGCTAAAACAAAAATTTATTTTTACACTTAAGCTATTTTCGCGCTCAAGGCCCTATGTATATTAGTTTGCAATTCTGTTATAGAAGTTAATAATTTAGAAAATCTTTCTCCGAAAAAAAAAAAATTATTTTTAGCACTTAAGCCATTTTTACGGTCATGGCTCTAAATATATTAGTTGCAATTCTATTCTAGAAGTTAATAATTTGAAATATCTTGTTCCTTATAAAAAATAGATTTTGAAACTTAAGCTATTTTTGAGGTAATGGCAATTCTATTGTTAAAGTAAATAAATAAAAAAAACTTTTTCTTGTAAAATTTTCGCACTTAACAATTCTATTGAAAAAGTTAATAAATAAAAAAATCTTTCGCATTAAAAACTGTATATTGGCACTTAAGCTTTTTTTGCGGTCATGGCTCTGTGTATATTATATTTCAATTCTATTTTAAAAGTTAATAAATACCAAAAAATCTATCTCCTCTAAAATTTTGATTTTCCGCGTTCTTATGATTGTTCTTTTGCAGTTCTATTGTAAATGTTTATAATTAAAAAAATTTTTCTCCTAAAAATATTTTATTTTTTCGTTAAACTATTTTCGCAGTCATGGCTCTATGCAACTGTTATTTTGTAATTAAAAGAATAGTTTTCCTGTAGTTTGAAACTTAAGCTATTTCCGCGGTTAGGGCTCCATAAACATAATTTTACAATTCTCTTGTTAAAATTAATAAAAAACAAAAAAATATTTATTTATTTATTTATTTATTTATTTATTTATTTAATTCCATTTCCTGTACAACAAGATAGAGTCTTAAATTTAAAGTACAGGAACGTATTGCGTTACAAAGAAAACATTTTACAATATAATTAATTATTAACATAACATTTTTAGTATAATATAACAATATTGATAAAAAGAAATTGACTATTTAAAAAAGTAAAAAAAAAGGTTTTGAATCTTTTAGCATTGCTATTTTGTTGTTGACTTAGTGGAAGATTGTTCCAAAGATGAGCGACATGTACATAAAACTGCCATACAGATACTAGTCATTGATGTCTTGGAATTACAATATTTCGGTTTCTTGGCGATTGGAAAAAACGGATTTTGTCAAATATGTATTTGGGTGTTTGTCTGTTTACTATTTTATGCAAAAATGTAAGAGTGCGAATTTTCAACAGATTATCGAGAGAGACCCCGTAAAGATTAATGGAAACAGAGGAAACATGGTCAAATCTTCTCAATCCATATCTTATAACTTTATTAAACAAGACATTTAGTTTCCAATTACTAACTGCATCACAGCTTCCAAATAGCTCACACCCATACAACAGGAAAGGAATCAGATACGTCTTGGCAAGTAAGGCCCTTATTCTTAAAGGGGTTAAATAATGTGTGGACCAGACAGCTCGTAGTTTTAAGTTTGACCAACCAGTGAATTTATATGATCAGTCCATGTCAAATTGCTATTGAAAGTTATCCCTAGATTTTTTCGCCGTATTAACAATTTCAATTTTCTGGCCATTTAAAGCCATGTCTTCCGAAATGGTGGGAATTAAACTTTTTTTTTGTATAACAATGCATTTAGATTTCTGTGGATTCAAACAGAGTCCACTAGCATTAGCCCAAAGGTAGATTCTGGCTAAGTCGTTATTTAGAAGGGTTATGCTTGAAGCAATATTCTCAACTGGGCTACTTAGAGTGAGTTGCACGCCATCTGCGTATAATTGTATCTTACAATTGGAGAGTTGTTTTGGCAAATCATTTGCGAACAAGGAAAATAAAATTGGACCTAAAATAGAGCCCTGAGGCACTCCCCTAGTAAAGGATAATCTGTCTGACCATACACCGTTTACAAATACTGATTGTGTGCGGTTCGAAAGATGTGATGAAATAACATTGGTTGATGTATCCGTAAATCTAAAAAAGTGTTTCAGTTTTCCAAGGAGTATATCATGGTCTACCGTATCGAAGGCCTTAGAATGGTCTAGAACCCGTAAAAATTTTATATTTCCATATTCCAATCCTTGCCGTATGTTCTCATCAACTTCCACAAGAGCTGTAACGCAGCTATGGCTCTGACGAAAACCAGATTGCGTACTGCAAAGCAAATTATGAGTATTAACATATGAAATAATTTTTTCCAAGACTTTCGATAGAAAACTCAATATGGCTATAGGTCTGAATTCTCCATTTGACTTAGGTAATGGCACAATTTTTGCATGTTTCCAGTTTAGCGGGTACATACATGACATTATAATAGTATTAAACAGATGAGTAACATACGGCAAAATCAGGGGTAGAAGTAATCTTATAAATTTTGGGTGTAAGTTATCACTGCCCATTGCATTTGATTTTATTAAAGAGCACATTGAAAGAACGTCATTTTGAGTAACGGAAGAAAATTGAAAATGTTTGCTGGTTATCCCGTTATCTGTATTTAAGGTGTCTGAGGAAAAATTATAAAAAGTGGAATTTGCTTTAATTACAGGTGCGTTGGTAAACGTTCTGTTAAGCATATTTTCATCTACTTGGCAAGCAATGTTGTTGTTCGCATTGCCAATTCCTATTTCACGAATAGTATTCTAAGTCTGTTGAGAACTGATCGCAGTATCGATTTTAGCATATCTGATATGTTTATTAACATTTTTCCTGGCAATGGAATATTGTATTTTAAGCTCAGATGTTTTAAAGCTCCACCACCTGGCATATGCAAAATCCCTTTGGTGTATAGCATTCCTAAGAGCATTTGAAAACTAGGGTTTTGTCTATGTATCGTTCTCTTGTGTTTCAGTGGTACAGTTAAATCAAAAAGGTGTTGAATATTGTGCTCCAAAAATGATGATTGCTCATCAACGGAAGACATAAAATAGATGTCACTCCAAGCAATGTGAGATGAATATTCATATAAATGATTAAAATCTAGGTGTTTAAAGTCACGATAACTGAAAAACTGATTAACTTGTTGAAGTTGAAAGTTATATGTTAAATAAATATGTATCCCAAAAAAATTTTGTTTTTGCCAGTTAAGCTATTTTTGCAATCATGGCCTTATGTAACTATTATTTTGCAATTTTATTGTAAAATTTAATTATTACAAAATATTTCTTCTGTAACATTTTGATTTTGGCACTTACGCTACGTAAAAGTTAATTAAAAAATCGTTCTTTTATAAAATTTTAATTTTGTAACTTAAGCTATTTTTTTTTTTTTTTTTTTTTTGTAAAATTTAGTTATTAAAAAATCGATATTCTGTAAAATTTTAATTTTTCACCCAAGCTATTTTCACGGTCATAGCTCTATATATATTATAATGCAATTCCATTTGAAAATTTAACGATTAAATAAAACTTTCTCCTGAAAAATTTTGAGTTTTGCCCCTCAAACTATTTTCGCGGTCATGGTTCTATAACTGTTATTTTGTAATTCTATTGTAAAGTTAATAATTAAAAAAAAAAAACTTTTTCTTGAAAAATTTTGATTTTGGCACTTAAGCTAAAGTTGATAATAAAAAAACTTTCTACTAAAAAAAATATTGTGTTTGGCACTTAAGCTATTTTTGCGGTCATGGCTCTATATAAATGTTATTTTCCAATTCCATTGTAAAAGTTAATAATTAAAAAAATCCTTTTCCTCTAAAATTTTAATTTTGGCACTTAAGCTATTTTCGCGTTCATGGCTCTATATAACAGTTATTTTGCAATTCCATTGTAAATGTTAGTAATTCAAAACGTTCTCTTAAAAAAAATTTTTGATTGTATCACATAAACTATTTTTGCATTCAAGGCCTATACAATTATTATTTTGCAATTTTATTTTAAAAGTAATTAACTAAAAAAATCTTTCTCCTGTCGAATTTTGATTTTGGGACTAATTTTGTAATTCTTACTCATTAAAAATTTTTATTTTTGCACTTAAGCTATTTATTTTTTCATTCTATGGTAAAAGTTAATAATTAAAAATATCGTTCACATAATAAATATCGCAAATAATAATATGCCTTTAACAACATATTGAAATATTAATGAGTTGTTAGAATATGTAATTATTCACATGTTGAAATAATTATGAACAGAAACCAATAACTAAAAATAATAGAATTGAGTCCAGACTATAAACTGTTTATTAACAAACCAAAAATAATATACATTAAACATCAATATTAAATTTGCTTATAAAATATTAAAGAAGGTTAAGGACTAAAAGTTAGAAAATTGTTTTTTATTGCTCTAAATTTTTATGGGTTTCTTAAAGGTGTCCTTAACAACTGTTATTACAACATTCAATAAATAACTGTCGGCAAATATGCTTCTTAAAAGCGTTAAGGCAGAAGATGGTAATTTTGAGAAACAAACTCAACTTAAACAACTGTGGCCACTTCCGTTTCACGCATCTAAGACGCAAACAGAGAGAAAACAAAAAAGTTAAAAAGCATTAAAAAAACATTGTTATTTAAGCTTCATACATATAATTTCAGCCAAACTTTAGTTTTTCAAAGTCTTTTAAAATTGTGTCATTTATGATGTTATCAAATTAAAAAACATCATAAAAATACTTCTAAAATTCTAAAAAGTTGTGGTGTAATCGCATATCTATAGGGCACAATTTTCATATATTTTTCTTCAATGGCATTGTATTTTAAACAAAGTTAGCGGTACAAAGGAATTTCTTTGTTTGGCCTTATCTGTAGTTTTCTTCTTTTTGTACAATATAAGTAATTCCAAGGCTATCGATTCAAATTAACTGTGTCGATTTCGACTTTTTTTAAATTGTTACAGGAAAAAATTAAAACATTTTTTTTAATTGTTGAAATTGTTGAATCAGCTGATTCGCACCGATGCCGTTACGTGGGTAACTAGGCCTTAATTGACGCGTGTGTTTTCATAATTTTTCCAACGATATTTGTATTTTACAATAAAAACATTTTATTTTATTTATTTTATAATTTTTTTAATTCAACGCTTGCTGATGTACACTATTTTTTGTATTTTCATTCGGTGCAAAAATTATCAAATTTTTTGGCGTTCCTACTTAAATCTGGCAACACTTAATGATTGGCCTTGCATTAAGGATGCCATTTCTCAATTTTTTTTTGTAGCGATTTTTGAGTTTGCCGATTTTTGATTTTCAAGATTTTTGTTTTTGGCGATTTTCGGTTTTGGCGATTTTTGAATTCCGCCATATATTTCACGACTACTCACATTGGTACTTAATGTTCTTGTTCAAAATTTCAAGTGAGTCAATTTCATAGTATTTCACATATTTTTGTATAGGAGGTGCTACGCCCACTAATCCTGTCCCGCCCATTTTTTATATAAATATTTAAATTATTATCTATTGGACTCGTACAATGTGTCCCTTTTATTACATTAAATAATTTTTTAACAAAATTGGTTAAAAGTTGTTTTAATTTATATTCGCGAGCAATAAGCAGATAATTGCGGCAAAGATATATCACAATGGATTACTTTGATCCCAGGAGCACTGAAGGGTTGAATAAATAAAAATTAACCGAATTATTTTTCTTAAACTCTAAATAGTGGTTTCATCGAGTTAAATAGAAAAACTCGTTTTCAGTCATTTTTATTTAAAAATATCTTAAAATCTAAAGCTGGATTTATCCCAAATTTTAGGAACGAAGTTCTACACAATTCGTTATAATATTTTAAGCGTCGCATCTAAAAATTCAACAGCACTTACAAAATATTTGAATTTTTTGAAGAAATTGTCTTTTATTAGCTTGGGGTCATATGTGATCCCAATTCCAAAAGCGTTAATGGGGTCATATTATTTATTTCCGAAACCCTAGGCTATTAAGATAAAATATAACATTTAAAAGTAGAGAAGTGATGAATTTTTGATACAAAGTATTTAGAAATAGTACATTTACAGAATATCTTACAAAAATCCCATTTTTCTCGTTGTCAAAAAAATTCTGGTCCAGGGATTTACTTAAAAATTCACACATTTAATCTGTAATATGTACTTAACAAAACCTTAATGTGCCAGATCCATTTTTTTAAGTTTTGTTTAAGAAAATTTTTTAAAACTTGAAAAAGGAGTTTTCAAAATTTTACCAAAAAAATTTCCCATTTTCGATCTCAATGCGCAATAGATTAGCAACGTGGTAATAAAACAATACTTCATATCTGAGTACTTACAGGTATAGAGACTAAAACAAAATATTGGCTTTAATTAATTTCATAAAGTTGAAAAAATGCCAACAAATTTCATGACCTAGTTTTTTTTTGGCACAAAAGTAGGCTGGGGCATTTGCTATTTCTTGGCGAGGATTTATTCGATTTTAAAGCTAAAAATTTTGTAAGGATAATTTAATACTGATCCCGAATAATATAACAACTTGTCGGAAAAATTAAACTATAGAACGAAATTTTCGTAAAATTTGAAAAAAAAAAAGTCATATTTTCCGCATATAAACACACTTGAAATTTTCAATCGCGTTGATGCACGACAAAATGTTTTTTAATTGGCCCAAAACTTCGTATTTCTCAGTTTTTTTTGCTATTCGCACATTTCTAGGTAGTGAAACCGAGAGGTTGAACACTTTTTTTTATTAAGAGCCACCCTAGTCAACATACAACATTGAGTCTTCAGCGCTTTAAAATCAAGCCTATTCGCTTTACCCCCACTCGGAGATTGTTAACAGGTCTTGATTGAGTGTGTCATTCATTGTCCGCCTTTTGCCCCCAACGTCCAAGAGGCTTGGCCTACAATTAAAGAAAATGAATGACAAATGCTGCTGTCATCTGCGGAACCTTGTGGTACCCCTTAATTAAGTTGAAACTCATTAGATGAGACCCATGAGCTCACGCAAAGTCCCAAGGCTCTCACTATTACAGTACTCCCTACATATGAAATAAAATATTTACTTTGTGTGGGGAATGCTACGCCCTTTGCTACGACCCTGCCCATTTTTTCCGACTAATCACAGTAATAAAAATGACCTCACAAAAATTTGCAAAGCTATCCCTGTCATAGTACTAACTAAAAATATCGAAAAAATGTATGGCCTGTAGTTTCTTCCAGCTACACATAAAGATCGGTCCAATCGTTTTGCCTCCTATAAATTGCAAACATATGTACATAGTTTCGCTCATATAATATATGGGGCGTTTATTGTCAAGTGACCCAACTTTTGAAACCAATGTCTTCCGATCGGGATGATATTTGCACCAAGGTTAGTCCTATTAGATTGTAGTTTAGACACAATTTTTCAACAAGATCGGTCCAGAACTCTCTGAGTTAGAGGGGACAAAATTTTACATTTTGGCCAAACAGGTATTTTTTCTCATCCATTTAACTTTTGATGTGTAAACATCTATACGCGCAGGGGGGTAAATTTCAATTTCACAATACAATCACAAAAACAGTGTAACACGTAATAGGTGAGAGCTGACACATAACGCTGTGTGATTTATGATTGTATTGGTGAAAAAATTTGATATAACATTGTTTTTTATGCCACTTTTTTAAAAGCGTCATCTATGTATCACTTATATAAAGTTTACAAAGCAAAGAGTTGTTGAATTAGATGAAAAAGTTTTTGCTATAACTGATACATAGATGACGCTTTCTGTTTGATTTTAAAAAATGACATAAAAAAATCTTTAATTACTAGACACATCTTCCCTGTGATCGGACTCACATGATTTTTTTACCTATTGTTCTTAGCAAAATTTGTCCCAAATAGTTTAGATAGCTATTTTTTCAATCTTTCGGAAAAAAAAATTAAAAATAAAAAAAAATTTTTGCCTTTTTTTTGCAAAATCAAAAATTTTTTTGACTTTTTTTCAAAAAACGCCCCTTTTTTTGCTCAAAAGAAAGCTTAGGTTTTTTCATTTTTAGCATATGCACTAATTTGAATTTTTTTCCTATTAGTGTGTGTTTCCAAAAACTTAAAAATAAAGCATACACTGAGAAACTAGACAAATTAATCTTTCCGACGGTACCTAACTAAAATTTCTAACTTCGATATTGTAATACCTGGAATATGTTAACCTCAGGAGAAAAATCACTTTTTTCTATAGAAATGTTGAAAAATTATTTTTATACCCTATACCACTATGTGGTTTGGGTATAATGACTTTGTGCTGATGTTTGTAGCAACCAAAAATATTTGACCTAGACCCATCTTTAATTATACCGATCGAATCAGAATCACTTTTTGAGTTGATTTAACAATGTCCGTCCGTCCGTCCGTCCGTCCGTCCGTCTGTGTGTCCATGTAAACCTTGTAATCAAACTGCAGGTCGCAAATATGAATATATTTTGATGAAATTTGGTATATAAGCTTTCATCGACCATGGGATAAACGTCATTGAAATTGGTGAGAATCGGTCCATATTCACACCTAGCCCCCATACAAATGACCCCTATAAAATCGACATAAATTGACATAAGATCCAAATTGTCGTATAGATCGTAGTCAAATTGGGTTTGTAGTCATAGGCCCCATATAGAGCTGCTTCCCGATTTTCACTTTAATCTACCAAAAAACAAAAATATTGCACTGATTCATCTCAAATTTTGTTTGTATACATTTAAAAAAAAAATACAAGAGACGTTACCAACCATGGTCAGGATCGGTCCATTTTTGGACCGAGTCCCCATATAGACATAGCATCCGATATGAACTTTTTCATATCTGCAGCCAAAAAATTAATAAAAATGCCACTCAAAATTGGTTTATGCTTATTTTCTATATCCAATTAGTTGGGTCTAAGAGATAGGGTCTCTAAACGCATGGTATAGGGTATCGTATAGTCGGTCTAGACCGACTATAATTTTCTTACTTGTTTTTTTATTTATTTGTAATAATAATTAAATTAATATGTATATATTAATATTAATATAACTTAGCTTCCCTATTAGAGCTTAGAGAAAAATTATTAAAACCACGAAGAAAAGATAGAAATGACAATTAAGTTGAGTAATCGAAACTTAATGAACAATTATTATGCTCAAAATTTAATTCAAGTGCGTGGTGATACTAAGAAAACATGGAGATTTCTTAACAATGAGCTAGGAAGAAATCCTCAAACTTCACAACAAATTTTTTCAAAGGATGGTAACCTCATAACAGCCGATAATGACAAAGTCATGGTTTTTAATCAGTTCTTTTTTGATTTAACTGAAAATCTATGTAGTAACATACCTCGTTATTCAAATGATAATATTAATAATTTTGAAACGTTAACACCCCTTAGAACAAATTTTAATCCTTCAAATATTAGCAACAATTGTGTGGAAGATATTTTAGATGGAATATCTACAAATAAGAGTTTTGGTTATGATAGGATAACACCTAAAATGATGCTGTGTAAAAAAGCCAAACTTTCAGAAATATTATCAAATTTGTTTAGGAAGATGATTGAACGTGGTGAATACTCTGATGTTTTGAAGATTCATAAAATTGTACCAATTCCAAAAGGAGTCGGCTCAACAAATGTTGATATTTTTCGACCAGTCTCGGTTTTATCAATTATAGATAAGATACTTGAGAGAACTATTTTTAATCAATTACCTGAATATTTGGATAAGAACAAAATTTTATTTGAACGTCAATTTGGATTCTGTAAAGGTTCTGGAACTGATGAAGCGGTTGTCAATATTGTTGACTACATATATGGAGGATTCGATGCGGGGTTTAAAGGTGTAGCTGGAGTTTTCTTTGACTTGTCAAAAGCTTTTGACCTTGTTGATCATGACATTTTGATTAAAAAGCTAGCCATAATTGGTGTATCAAATAGTTCCAATAAGTTGCTGAAAGATTATTTAACAAATAGGAAGCAATTTGTGCAGATTGGAGAAGCTAAAAGCTCACTGTTACCTGTTAAATGTGGAGTACCCCAAGGCAGTGAGCTTGGGCCACTATTGTTTAAAATTTTTTAAATGACACTGGAAACATAAGATTTAATGGAAAAATATTCATGTTTGCGGATGATATTTGCATGCTTTATCGTTACAATCACAATCAGGTGTTAAAAAGTCAAGTAGAGTATGATTCAGCTATGTTAGCGGAATATATCAGGCTTAACAGGCTGATTTTAAATGCACAAAAGTCTAAGTTTATTAGGTTTAGACCATACATTCTTAAGAACGATGAACCAATTGCCATTCATATTGATGGTGTGTTAGTCGAAGAATCAAATAAAATACAGTATTTAGGCATTAAATCAAAAATAGCATCTGCAATTGGTGTTTTATATAAATTCAGAGGTAAATTTGATGCTAAAACGATGAAGCTAATATATGAGAGTTTGATACATAGCCACTTAACTTACCTTCCTATGATATATGGGTTTAAGAATAATGCTTCGCTGAAGAGCTTACAATCTGCTTAAAATAAGTCATTAAAGTTGGTTTATAATCTGCCAAGCAAATATCATACTTTAGACCTCTTTAAATACCATGCTATCAATATATTACCTCTTAGAGGATTATTTAAAATGCAAATAACGAAGTTCATCTTTAAATCGATACGAAATCTTGGAAATTCTTCATTTCAGTTTCAACAAAATATTTTAATCTCACATCGCGTTACAAGACAAGGACAAAACTTGTCGATATCTAGATGTCGCCTTGAATTAACAAAGCAGCGGATTTGTTTTGCGGACCCATCTGAATACAACAATTTACCAATTCATTTAAAATCCATTGTAATTTTATCTACATTCAAAAGAGAACTTAAACTATTTTTACTTAACAGCATCGAAACAATTCTGGCGTAATTTTTAATTTTTAATACAAATTTTTTGTAAAATTTTAAACTTGTTAAATTAGTAATTGGATTCAAATAATGAAAATAATATAATATATAATAATAATAATAAAAAAAATAAAAAAAATAAACAATTTAATAAAATTTCATCTTAATCACATTAGATCCATTTATAACATAACTATATTTTTTAATTAATTTATTGTAGCTGATGAAGTATTTAAGTTTTGCAAATTTTTAAATATCCAGTCTTTCATCCAGCTTATGTTGCTGGTTTCTTTTTTACTATCCAATAGGACTAACCTTGATGCAAATTTCATCCCGATCGGAAGACTTCGGTTTCAAAAGTTGGGTCACTTGACATAAAACGCCCCATATATATATGGATTTACACAGCTATATAAATCAAATTTTCTATGCTTTATAAACATTGTTTTTTAAACAATTTTTATAAACTAGCATCATGGTATTGTACCCATGAAATAAACCAAAGATAGAACCCATAAGTTTTCCTTTCTGAACTTTACAGGATATCTTAAGAAAATATGTGGGAAAATAACTGTATTTTATGTAGGTGAGCTAATTGTACAGTACACAAAAAAATTAAAAAAAAAACTAAATTAACTTATCTAATCTACTCAGCACTTTTTACAATACATCAATTTGAAGGTTTGCATAACGCTGGTTGTTGAAAATAAGTTGTTGAAAATGAGAATACTTTTTATAGAAAAAATTTTATATTTTTCTCCTAATACACATGTTCAATATTTTCAAAAGTAGAACACATCTACAAAAATTTTTAAACATACAAAAATATCTGCTCGTTTTGTCTTGGAATTACTCATATTCAAACGAGCTAAACTTTTTTTAATTTTGTTGAAGGACTTGTGTTCTTAAAATTATTTTAGTTTATATGTAAGTTTGTAAATTAACATCGAAAAAAAAAATTACTGTCATTTAGTTTAACGACATTTTGCTGTTGTTGTTGTTTTCGTTTAAATTCTTTCCAATAAAAAAAGTTTAATAATAAAAAAAATAGAACTAAAAATTTTAGGCTGTTGAAATGTGTTCCAGCTAATGGCCAATGTTTGACATTAAAATACAGCGATTATATGAAAATGTTCAAATATAAAATATGTCAATTACGTTGAAAGAAAACAGGTAATTTTAAATATCTAAAACAACTGGCTACAATTAAAATTAAAATCAAAATAAATTTTACAAGAAATCAAGCCGAATAATTTATAAGAAACAAGTAAGAATATCATAGTCGGTCTAGACCGACTAACCGATACCCTATACTATGGTTTAGAGACCCTATCTGTTTGGTCCAACTAATTGCATATAGAAAATAAGCATAAACAAAATTTGAGTGGCATTGTTCTTAATTTTTTTGGCTGCAGATATGAAAAAAGTTCCTATCGGCTGATATGTTTATATGGGGACTAGGTCAAAAAATGGACCGATCCTGAACGTATTTGGTACAGTCAATTTTATTATTATATGAAAAAATAAATACACACCAAATTTGAGAAAAATCTGTGCAATATTTTTGTTTTTTTAATAGATTTAAGTGAAGATCGTGAAGCAGCTGTATATGGGGCCTATGACTGACAATTGTCCTTACGGATTATTTTTGGTCTGCTGATTAATGGATATAATAAACACATACAAATTCAATTTGACTGAGATCTATATGATAATTTGGATCTTATGGCAATTTATGTCGATTTCATAGGGGTCATTTGTATGGGGACTAGGTCTGAACATTGACCGAATTTTACCAACTTCAATAGTGTTCATCCTATGGCCGATAAAATACAAAATTTCATCAAAATGTATTCATATTTGCGACCTGTAGTTTTATTAAAAGGTTTACATGGACACACAGACGGACAGACGGACAGGCGGGCGGATATCGCTAAATCGACTCAGAAAGTTATTCTGTGTCGATCGGCATAATAAAAGATGGATCAAGGTCAAATATTTTTGGTAGTTACAAACAGCAGCACAAAGTCATTATACCCAAACCACATAGAGGTATAGGGTATAAAAAATAATTTAATGAGAATTATAACGAAAAGTAAAAAAAAATTAGTTTCTTGATATAACTATCTAGGTTCATCAGAGACATCTTAAATAGGTGTCTTCTCTAAAAAAGCAAATTTTCATTTTTTTTTTTTTTTTTCATAAATAAATTCATCTTTATTTACATCTTATACTTAAATTTACAATTTTCGAATAACGAATAATTCTGATAACAAAAGATCTTAATATTTTTTTTAAACGACCGAACCCCGACCAAGGGGCACACCCCCTTAACGTGGGGGCCGCGTACATACCATAGTCCGAACCCTGGCGGATTCCAAGAGCTGGCAAGTAGATTGTGTATTCGTAGATCAGCTACAGACTATGTCCTCAGCTGATATTAGGAATAGACAAACTTAAAAAACATAAAAAACAAAAAAATAGTTAATTGAGGTATTCAGTTATATCGCGCTTTACTTTCAATACATAACAATTAAAATCAACGAAATTGTGTAATACATTATAACCATGACAAATTCTGCGGAAAGGATAAGAATCTATAATATTAATAGGCAAGGCGATTTCTTGTGACCGATGTAAGTTTCATTTGAAAGGTATTTCTTTTTAGCTGTTACCCAGATTTACAGATTTTCATCGTCTGGAATAATTTTTTGAAGTTATGATCGTTTAAAGTTGCTACTAACACATACATAAAATTATACAATGCTATGTGTATGTTTATTAAATTTGTAATGTGTTTGTGTTATTGTGTTGAGTTTGTTTTCTTAATTTAAAATGAGTTGAATTTTGAAGCATACCTTTAGAGTCTTTAGTAAATGAAGAAATAAAATTTCCTAGAATTTGCACTCGAATTTCGAGAGCTGGAATCTGCTACTTAGCATAATTAGTCCTAAAATAGTCAAAATAAAGCGGATTATAATATCCTGTGGATCTATAGTACAAGTTAAGGCGGTACCCAACATGTTCCTCCTACTGTAAAGAGTTGGAAGTCTGATAAGCTTTAGTCTATTAGTATATGATGGTAAGTCATCATAACTTCAACCTAAACCACGTAGACAGAATAGCAAAAACTTTCTCTGCCCAGACTCAATTGTATTGGCATGAACCTGATAATATGGATTCCATATTATTGATGCAAATTCCAAAATTGGTCTTACAAGTGCTGTATAAAGCTGTTTAGTAACATATGGATCTGAAAACTCCTTAGCCAATCTTTGAACGAAACCAAGAGTAGATCTTGCCTTATTAAGAATCATGCTAATATGACACTAATATGACCAATGAAGTCAAGTTTCCTATCCATAAGTACACAAAGATCCAGAAATGTTTGAACGGTATCCAATACTATTCCATTAATGCAATACTCGTTAAAAATTATACCCTTTCTGTGAAATATCATAAGTTTACATTTCTTAAGATTCAGTTCCATCAAGATCACATTACACCCTTCAGCTAATAAATCAAGCTCACACTAAGAAGTAGTATGCCGTTTAAACTGTGAAATAACTTAACATCATTTGCACACATACGGACGCTGCAATTCGAAATTACAGTCGGAAGATCATTTACGAATAGTACGACTTTTATAATGAAACACAGTTTTTTTTGCAAAAAAATAAATATTTTTCAACATAATCTCCTTTTAGCTCAATACACTTAGTGCAACGTTTCTCCAATTTTTGTATCCTTTCCAAAAAATATGATTTTTCTAGGTCCATAAAATAGGCATTTGTTTGATCAATAATTTCATCGTTGGAGCTAAATCTCTTTCCACCGAGCCATTTCTTTAGGTTTGGAAATGGGAAATAGCCACTGGGGGCTAAATCCGGAGAATATGGCGATGAGGTACCAATTCGTAGCCCAATTCATGGAATTTTGCCATTGAGACTGCACACATGTGCACTAGGGTGGCCCTTCATTACATGGAGAAAAAAAAAGTGTTCAAACTCTCGGTCGCACCCTATAAATATGCGAATAGCAAAAAAACTGAGAAATACAAAGTTTTGGGCCAATCAAAAAACATTTAGAGGTGGCTCAACGCGATTGAAAATTTCAAGTTTCTTTTATATGGGGAAAATATGACTTTCTTAAAGATTTTACGAAAATTTCGTTCTACAATTTAATTTTTTCGACAAGTTGTTACAAAATACGGGATCAGTATTAAATTATCCTTTCAAAAAGCTATAAAACTTCAGAATCAAAGAAAACTTCGCCCAGACCACTTTTGTGCCAAAAAAAAAACTAAGTCATGAAATTTGATAGCATTTTTTCACCTTTAAGAAATTAATTAAAGCCAACATTTTGTTTTAGTTCCTACATCTGTAAGTACTCAGATGTGAAGTATTATTTTATTACCACCTTGTTAACCTATTAAGCATTGAGACCGAGACTGAAAATTTTTATTGATAACATTTTGAAAACTCCTTTTTCAAGTTTTGAAAAATTTTCTTAAACAAAATTCAAAAAACTTGATCTAGATCTTTATGGTCTTATTAAATGCATGTTAGAGATTAACCGTGTGAATTTTTAGGTAAATCCCTATAACAGAATTTTATTGACAAGGATTTTAGTTTTGCTGATTTTGAGAAAAATGGGATTTTTGTAAAATATTCTGTAAATGTACTCTTTCTAAATACTTTGTATCAAAAATTCATCACTTGTCTACTCTTAAATGTTATATTTTATCTTAATAGCCTAGGGTTTCGGAAAAAAAAATTATGACCCCATTAACCCTTTTGGAAGTGGGTTCACATATGACCCCAAGCTAATAAAAGACAATTTATTCAAAAAATTCAAATATTTTGCAAATACTGTTGAATTTTTAAAAGCGTTACTTAAAATATTATAACCAAATATGTACATCTTCCGTTCCTAAAATTTGGAATAAATCCGAGAGCGCTAACCCATTATTTGCCAAGGCCAGCTTTGGATTTTAAGATATTTTTAAATAAAAATTACCGAAAACAAGTTTTTCTATTAAACTCCATGAAACCACTATTTAGAATTTAAGAAAAAATAATTCGGTTAATTATACCCTATACCACTATGTGGTTTGGGTATAATGACTTTGTGCTGCTGTTTGTAACAACCAAAAATATTTAACCTAGACCCATCTTTAATTATACCGATCGAATCAGAATCACTTTTTGAGTTGATTTAACAATGTCCGTCCGTCCGTCCGTCCGTCCGTCCGTCCGTCCGTCCGTCTGTGTCCATGTATACCTTGTAATCAAACTGCAGGTCGCAAATATGAATATATTTTGATGAAATTTGGCATATAAGCTTTTATCGGCCATGGGATAAACGCTATTGAAATTGGTGAGAATCGGTCCATGTTCAGACCTAGCCCCCATACAAATTACCCCTATGAACTCGACATAAACTGCCATAAGATCCAAATTGTCATATAGATCTTACTCAAATTGGGTTTGTATGCGTTCATTACATCTATTAATGAGTAGTCCAAATTTGATCCCTTTGGCCTCATAAAGAGCTGCTTCCCGATCTTCAATTAAATCTATTAAAAAACAAAAATATTGCACTGATTCTTCTCAAATTTTGTTTGTATATATTTTTGCAAAATAAAAGAGACTTTACCAAACATGATCAGGATCGGTCCATTTTTGGACCTAGTCCCCATATAGATATAGCATCCGATAATAACTTTTTCATATTTGCAGCCAAAAAAATTAATAAAAATCCCACTCAAATTTGGTTTATGCTTATTTTCTATGTCCAGTTAGTTGGGCCTAAGAGATAGGGTTTCTAAACGCATGGTATAGGGTATCGTATAGTCAGTCTAGACTATAATTTCTTACTTGTTTTTATTTATTTAACCCTTCAGTGCTCCTGGGATCAAAATAATCTATTGTGATATATCTTTGTCTTTTAAGTCGTGTTTAAAATATAACTGAACTCGAACCTGTTTATTGTACATGTTCTGTTTTTTCTCACTACACGAGCCACAACACGACTTAAAATATAACTGAACTCGAACCTGTTTATTGTACATGTTCTGTGTTTTTTTTTTTCAGTACACGTACCAGAACATGAACTTCAAATAAAGCAACACTCAAAAATGTGTGCTTTATGTGTGATTGCAACAAAAAGTATGTGATACAAAAATGTTCGTGTAAATAACGAAATATTAAAACGAACACAGTCATGGTTGTGTTGGGCACCGTAGAAAATTTAGAAACGCACATAATTGATATGAAAATAAAGATATGTGTTGGCTGCTTTTGAACAGAACATTGTGTGTTTCATGTGTGTATTTTCTGAACCTTGATAAAAACTATCTATATTTTTCTAAATAAAATAGGAAGGCCCACAAATGACCCAAAGTTAATAAAAGACATTTTATTCAAAAGAATATGAATTATAAAATTAATATTATAATATAAAATTAAAGAAAAGCAATACGTATTGCAAGTCGTAAGTGATTACAGAAAACAATTTGAATCGCACACTAAATAATCCTTAAATACACCAAATTAAATAGAATTAATTTTACATTTCATATTCTTTTGAATAAAATCCACACTGATGATGAAAAATAACTTTTTTCTTGGCCATGTGTGGTGTTTTTTTAATCCTCGTTAAATCAGTAAGTTGTCATAATATTCGCCGTTTATTGTTTTTCCCTTATGAAGGTAATCGATGTGGATTATCCCGCGTACATCCCAAAAAAACTGTTGCCATCACCTTATTGGCCGACAAACTTACATTGGCCTTCTTCGGAGCCGGTTCACCCGGAGAGCTGCAATTAAGCCAATTGTATACATTCCCTTATTAGTTGATAAGGAAAATTTTGGATGGATTCATGTTATTTATTGTTAAGTTTTTTTAATGAAGTCGAAAATTAGTTCATATCCAGTTTCGTTGTGGAGAAGTTGAGTTGAATATCTTCAATTTTTGTTGTTTATGATTTTGAGATGTTATTGTATTATACCAGATGGGACTTGCATAAGTCAAAGTTGATCGAATCATACTTTTGAATATTAAGTTCTTGTTCTTAAGAATAAGGGTTGAAGGCTTACTAAGAATTGGCCACAAGACTCTGATAATTTTCATGGATTTCTTACAGATTTCACAAAGTTTTACAAAGTTTTGCAAAGTTGAGTTTATTATCGGTGCAAACACCAAGATATTTGACGTCGTTTTTAATTATCAGGTTCTCATTTTGGAAACTTAACTGACAACTTGGTAATCGTTTGGGAGAGTTGTTGTAAGGGAATATAATAGCCTGGGTTTTAATAGGGTTTATTTTTATTTTCAGACAGAAAATCCTTTTTCCATTTTCTTTATCAATGCTTTAGTGAGTTTACTACATGTTATGAAAGATGTATCAGGGGGAGAAAAATCCGATGTATAAATTGAATACAATAATGGCGATAATATTGAATAATTTGTTTCGGAGACGAAAATATTTCGTTAATAGCTACTAAGAACGTTCTATCAGTGAAAAAATCCGCAATAAGCCTGCACAAATATTTTGTTATATTAGCTTGGAGCAATTGATAAATAAGACCGTTGTGCCAAACAGTATCCACTGACTTTTCTACGTCCAGAACTATCAAGCCTGTAGATTTTTTAATTCGTTTGTTGTACTTTATTATATATGTGATTATATAATTATTTTATTTATTTGGTGTACTGCGCTATGTTGTTTTTTAAACCGAAATTTTCATTTGCCAATATTAATGTATTTTCAATAGCACTGGAAATTCAATTTTGAATGCCTTTCTCAAATAGTTTGCCAAGTTTACTTAATAAGCTTATTGGTCTATAACTGTGTGGACTGTGCTTAGTAGGGCGGGTCGATTTAAAAATCGCCCAAGTGACAAGGAAAATCGCATTCTAGGGATCAAAATAAGAAACTTTGCCCGAGGAACCATACCTCTAAAATGACAGACAGACAAGTCAAAAGTCGGGACATCGGAACTCAGAGGTATTGTTCCTTGGGCAAAGTTTCTTATTATGATCCCTAGAATATGATTTTCCTTGTCACTTGAGCGATTTTTTTGCTTCCCTACAAATCGAAGCGCCCTAGTGCTTAGGCTTATTTGATTTCGAAAGACCAATGATTTTCGCTTCTTTGGAATATTTTGGAAAATAGTTGATTTTTAAACAGCTGTTAAAAATGATTAATAATAATTTTTCTGCCTTAGGAGGCAATTTTTTTATTATAATTTGGAGACGTCATTGAGCCCAGGAGATTTGAATGTTTTGAGAGTAGAGATTAAGCTATTTAACTCATTATGCGATATCAAAGTAAGTATATATAGACGTAAGACTGTTAGATGCGGAAATGTGTTGTATTTGGAGGAAACACCTTAGTTCGAATGGACATTGGTTTGTAGATTGAATCCTTACCAAATAGTGTTCGGAGATCGCTTAAGTTTATTTTGGCATCGACTAGCAATGGTGGAGGCTTTACTAAATTAACTTCAGTTATGTTGGATACTGTTGTATCCGATTCCATATCATTAAGTTTAGCTAGTTCACTTAACCGAATTTTTGATGTTGTAGAAAAGTTAGATAACATACCAATTGGAATATTCAATGACCTTTTTGTTCTCATCATATTCGATTTTTTCAAATCTAGATTATGAGATTTATTTTTTGCAAATCGGCACGTACACGAGCCAATGTTCAATAAGAACAAATACCGATATTTAACAAAATAAGAGTGTTATTGTTTTGAACTTGTAAGCGTTGAATTCTTTCTTTTAAACAACTATCCGCTATTCAGTAAGATAGAACCGTTCTCAACGAGATCAAGTATCAAACTCCGCATCGCTGAATGGGTCTTCTGTTTGTTACAAGCAAAATGGCAACATAATATGCTCAGATAATAATAGTATTAAATATGAAATTTTTAAATTTTAGTCGTACATTTTAGCAATTTGGTTGTCTCAACCCATTTCCTGACGCTTAAGGAAAGCGACTGGAATTTTTTGATGAAACTGTTAGCGATGGCTTCTTTTAATTCAATTAAGAACATTTCTAATCGAACGATGGCTAAATCTAATCCCAAAGTAGAAGAAAATCTGGAAATAGAATTGATTTTAAAAATGTATAAATTACTAATTGTTGAGGTTAATTTCATTTATGGCACTTAATTATGGCAGTTATTCGATGTTGCGAACACAATATCGGTTCCTATACTTTGGACATACGGCTTTTAATAAACTTAGTTTTCATATCCCTAAATTTTTTGCTTTTAGTAATTTTGTTTTAAATGATTTAAAATATAAATTTTTTAAATTTCCCAATGTATAAAAATCAAATTGCTGTTCAAAAAATAAAACAGTAAAAGAGTTTGTATTTTAAAGCACAGGCACCAACCAAACAATTCCCTTGTTCAATGTCAACGATGTCCTCTAGAGCGTATGATTATTTTGTATGAAAAATATTAATCATACGTTCTGTTGCTCAAATTAGTAACAAACAAAAGCAACTAATCTTACGAATTTATCCTATGATCACCTAGAGGTCTTAATATCGGATTTCACACCGTAAGATGTTCACAAATTTTCTTAAAAATTTCGTAGAATTTATTTCAACAAATTAAATTATTTGCACAGAAAAATGTTTTGAATAAAATTAAAAATTTATGGCACTTAATTATGGCAGTTATTCGATGTTGCGAACACAATATCGGTTCCTATACTTTGGACATACGGCTTTTAATAAACTTAGTTTTCATATCCCTAAATTTTTTGCTTTTAGTAATTTTGTTTTAAATGATAAAAATATCTTTTTTAAATTTCCCAATGTATAAAAATCCAATTGCTGTTCAAAAAATAAAACAGTAAAAGAGTTTGTATTTTAAAGCACAGACACCAACCAAACAATTCCCTTGTTCAATGTCAACGATGTCCTCTAGAGCGTATGATTATTTTGTATGAAAAATATTAATAATACGTTCTGTTGCTCA